>BQNB010004563.1:37276-107014 GCA_026074375.1 Tanacetum coccineum | reverse complement strand
CATAGTTTGCTCTATATCACTTAGAACTAATAAATAAAGATTGTTAACACATTTGAGAGATATACATTATCTTATGTTAACTACTAGTAACTTTGATATATTTAATTGCTACTGAAAAAACTAGTAGAAAGTATGATTTTCAATTATTAGTAAATATAAAATCGCATGACCTGAGATAATTTGATTTATATCATTTAGAACTTGTAACCAGATATTATTAAAACATTATATAGAGATACAATATCTCATATTTACTAATGTTATTTTTTTATTATTAAATTATACTTAAAAGACAAGTAAAAAATTATGATTTTAACTTATTATTAAACATATATAAGCTGTATGATGTGACATAGTGTGTTATATATCACTTAGAACTTATAATTAAAAATCCTTAAACATCATATAAAGATACGGTATCAGATATTTTTTATTAACAATTTTTTATATCTAATTGCTAATGGAAAAAATAGTAAAAAAGTAATATTTTCAATAATTATTAAATAAAAATTCACCTGACATGAAATAATTTGCTCTATAACATTTAGAACTTGTAATTAAAAATTCATACAACATAATATTGAGATACAATATATGATATTAATTATTGGTAATTTTTTATATTTTATTGCTGCCGGAAACTAGTAAAAAGTATAATGATTACATATTATTTTAAATAAAAGTCACATGATGTGACATAGCTTGCACTATATCACTAATAATTGGTACTTAAGGATCCTTTAAACATTAGATAGAGATGCAATATCTGATAATAATTACTGATAAATTTTTATGTTTAATTGCTACTAGAAAACAAGTGAAAGGTATGATTTTTACTTATTATTAAATATTAAAGTCACATGAGCTATATTACTTTTCTCTATATCAATTACAACCTATATTTAAATATCCAAAAAATATCTAATAAAGATACAATATCTGATATTAATTCACTATAATTTTTTTATATTTAATTTCTATTGAAAAACAAGTAAAAAGTATGATTTTCATTAATTATTAGGTATAAAAGTCATATGATGTGACATAGTTTGCTCTATATAACTTAGAAATAATAAATAAACATTGTTAACACATTTAAGAGATATACATTATCTTATCTTAACTACTAGTAATTTTTTATATTTAATTGCTTTTATATTTAATTGCCACTAGAAAAACTAGTAGAAAGTATGATTTTCACTTATTAGTAAATATATAATCACATGACCTGAGATAATTTGATTTATATCATTTAGAACTTGTAACCAAATATTTTTTAAACATTACATAGATATACAATATCTGATATGTACTAATGTTATTTTTTTATATTTAAATTATTTTAACTTATTATTAAATATATACAAGTCATATGGTGTGACATAGTGTGTTATATATCACTTACAACTTATAATTATACATCCTTAAACATCGTATAAAGATACGGTATCAGATATTTATTATTAATAATTTTTTTATATCTAATTGCTAATGGAAAAAATAGTAAAAAAGTATGATTTTCAATAATTATTAAATAAAAAATTCACATGACGTGAAATAGTTTGCTTTATAATATTTAGAACTTGTAATTAAAAATTCTTATAGCATCAGATAGAGATACAATATATGATATTAATTATTGATAATTTTTAATATTTTATTGCTGCTGGAAAACCAGTAAGAAGCATAATTATTTTATATAAAGGTCACATGATGTGACATAGCTTTCCTTATATCATTTACAACTGGTATTTAAAGATCCTTTAAACATTATATAGAGATGCAATATCTGATATTATTTACTGATAATTTTTTATGTTTAATTGAGAAAATAAGTGAAAGGTATGATTTTTACATATTATTAAATATAAAACTCACATGAGCTATATTATTTTGCTCTATCTTACTTACAACCTATATTTAAATATCCAAAAAATATCTGATTAAGATACAATATCTGATATTAATTACCTATAATTTTTTTATATTTAATTTCTACTAAAAAACAAGTAAAAAGTATAATTTTCACTAATTATTTGGTATAAAAGTCACATGATGTGACATAGTTTTCTCTATATCACTTAGAACTAATAAATAAACATTGTTAACACATTTAAGAGATATACATTATCTTATGTTAACTACCAGTAACTTTTTTATATTTAATTGCTACTGGAAAAACTAGTAGAAAGTATGATTTTCACTTATTAGTAAATATATAATCACATGACTTGAGATAATTTGATTTATATCATTTAGAACTTGTAACCAAATATTTTTAAAACATTATATAGAGATACAATATCTGATATGTAATAATGTTATTTTTTATATTTAAATTATACATAAAAGACAAGTAAAAAAGTATGATTTTAACTTATTATTAAATATATACAAGTCATATGATGTGACATAGTTTGTTATATATCACTTACAACTTATAATTATACATCCTTAAACATCATATAAAGATACGGTATCAGATATTTATTATTAACAATTTTTTTATATCTAATTGCTAATGGAAAAAATAGTAAAAAAGTATGATTTTCAATAATTATTAAATAAAAAATTCACATGACGTGAAATAGTTTGCTTTATAACATTTAGAACTTGTAATTAAGAATTCTTACAACATCAGATAGAGATACAATATATGATATTAATTATTGATGATTTTTTATATTTTATTGTTGCTGGAAAACTAGTAAAAAGTATAATTAATTTATATAAAAGTCACATGATGTGACATAGCTTGCCCTATATCTCTTACAACTGGTACTTAAAGATCCTTTAAACATTAGATAGAGATGCATTATCTGATATTTATTACTGATATTTTTTTATGTTTAATTGCTACTAGAAAACGAGCCAAATGTATGACTTTCACTTATTAATAAATATAAAAGTCACATGAGCTATTTGCTCTATATCACTTACAACCTATATTTAAATATCCAAAAAATATCTAATAAAGATACAATATCTGATATTAGTTAACTAAATTTTTTTATTTAATTTCTACTGAGAAACCAATAAAAAGTATGATTTTCACTAATTATTAGGTATAAAAGTCTCATGATGTAACATAGTTTGCTCTATATCACTTAGAACTAATAAATAAACATTGTTAACACATTTAACAGATATACATTATCTTATGTTAACTACTAGTAATTTGTTTTTATTTAATTGCTTTTATATTTAATTGGTACTAGAAAAACTAGTAGAAAGTATGATTTTCACTTATTAGTAAATATAAAATCACAAGACCTGAGATAATTTGACTAATGTTGTTTTTTTATATTAAAATTATACTTATAAGACAAGTAAAAAAGTATGATTTTAACTTATTATTAAATATATAAAAGTTATATGATGTGACATAGTGTACTATATATCACTTAAAACTTATAATTAAACATCCTTAAACATCATATAAAGATATGGTATCGGATATTTATTATTAACAATTTTTTTATATCTAATTGCTAATGTAAAAAATAGTAAAAAAGTATGATTTTCAATAATTATTAAATAAAAAATTCACATGACGTGAAATGGTTTGCTCTATAACATTTAGAACTTGTAATTAAAAATTCTTACAGCATCAGATAGAGATACAATATATGATATTAATTAATGATAATTTTTTATATTTTATTGCTGCTGGAAAACCAGTAAAAAGTATAATTATTACATATTATTTTATATAAAAGTCACATGATGTGACATAGCTTGCCTATATCACTTACAACTGGTACTTAAATATCCTTTAAACATTAGATAGAGTTGCAATATCTGATCTTCTTCTTAGGGGTTGTATCAGGATCAGCTTTCTTCTTTACGTACTTAGGTTTTTGAGTTTTCTCACTAGTGGCATACGCGTAGTAAGTCTTGTAGGCTTTTGACTCAATCATGTCTTGGTTTGTTAAATGCCGAGGGAGAATTGCAACATATATTTATGTGTCTTGATGTTTAGAGATAACTCTTATTGTGGTAAAAATGGAGTCATCCCTGGCAGTATGCTGAAACATCTTGTTTCTCCTTAGAATTAATGGATCTTTTGTCATGAAGTAGTCTACAATGACTTTGGTGAAACGTGGATAATACATGTCATTGTTCTTATTTGAGTTTTTGTTGTCTACTTGATACACCAAGTCTTCCCAAAGTAGGTATACATAATCAACATGCTTGTTATGATACATGCCCTAAAGGATTTGAGCACGTGGCAAGCGAAGACTTTCTAATGCAGTAGTTTTTCCACTTAGACACTTATTGATGATTGCAGCAAATGATATCCATGGTTGATGCATGTGATTAACATTGACATCAGTTAAGACCTTTATCTCTCTAGTTGTAGATTTCTGGTACATCAGCAGTGATCTCAAATGCTTTGAAGAAGGGAGTGAGTTTGAGAGCATCTAATACCACTTGAAGAGTAGGTTCCTTGGATTTAAGTGTGAAGATTAGTTGAAGATTGTAATTCCTAATGTTAAGACGGTTATCAGGAGTGACTAAAGCATCATCCAACGCCTTTTGCCGAGCTTGTGTGCTATACATAATTCTGCTAAGATATGATCAATATAGTTTATGTACAACCAATTTCATACAATAAACTATAGAGACCTTTTAAGTGAGCACATAAAGTTGTTTCATGATGTGAAAATTTCTTTAGGATTAGGCACTCTAAGACTTTAGCACCTTTTAAGATCTATCTAATTAAATTACAACTTAAGCCAACTTAACTTGTTTAGAGTGTATAATTAACCAATTTTAATTAACTCCCTAATTAATATTTTAAATTACCCTTTAAATTGGAAATATGATCTTAAGTGTTTTGGGTCTTAAAAGATAAGCCGTTTTCTAAAATAAAAACTAGTTGTTTGGTTCCTTAATGAATCAAGTTGTTCGGTTCCTTAAAGAATCAAGTTGTTTAGTTACTTAAAACATTCTAGTTGTTCGGTTCCTTAATGAGAACAAGATGTTCGGTAACATCAGAAAATCTGGTTGTTCGGTTCCTTAATGAGAACAAGTTGTTCGGTTCCTTCAGAAAAACTATTTGTTCGCTTCCTTAATGAGAACATGTTGTTCGGTTCCCAAAGACAATTAGGTTGTTCGGTTCCTTAAGACAATTAGGTTGTTCGGTTCCTTAAGTCAATTAGGTTGTTCGGTTCCTTAAGACAATTAGGTTGTTTGGTCCTTTCATAAACTAAGTTGTTCGGTTCCATAACCAACACTAGTTGTTCGGTTCCTTAACCAACACTAGTTTTTTGGTTCGTACGAAATTTTCACAAGCATGATGTTTTTTAATCATTCAAACTTGTTAATTTAGCCTCCTTATTATAAGAACAATCATTTAGGGTCATGATAATAACCTTAATCCACAAAAACAACAAGAACTTTAAAAAAACAAACACATATAAACACTTTAGCACATACATTCGAGAAACTATAAACAAGGGTAAGATGAAATGGATCAATCACATTCAAGAATAAGAATACAAGCATCTAAGCACAGAACCCACAAACTTTTTACAATATATCGCAAAATCCTAAATTTTCGAACATACAATCAGCCATATCTCATTCATGAGTTAACTAAACATAAAACTATATTAAACGAATTTTGTACATCCCAAATCAATCGAAACCCCTCAACTAATTTTTAGATTTATGCATTTTTGATTTTGATAAACCCTAATTTCAAAAATTAGGGTTTTCGTGTTCAAAACTAAATGCATTTAGAAGAGCAATCATAGATAAGACTTTGTTTATCAAGAAGGACAAAGGTGATATCATATTAGTACAAGTGTATGTTGATGACATCATCTTTGGGTCTACTAAGAAGTCTTTATGTATAGAGTTTGAAAGTTTGATGCACAAGAAGTTTTAGATGAGTTTTATGGGGGAGCTCACTTTCTTCTTAAGGTTGCAAGTCATACAGAGAAATGATGGAATCTTCATCAGCCAAGACAAGTATGTAGCTGATATATTGAAGAAATTTATTTTTTCTTCAGTAAAGATAACAAGCACTCAAATAGAGACTAACAAGGCATTGCTTAAGGATGAAGAAGCTAAAGATGTAGATGTTCATTTATACAGATCAATGATTGGATCATTGATGTACTAACAGTTTCTAGGCCTGTCATAATATTTGTTGTTTGTGCTTGTACAAGGTTCCAAGTTACTCCTAAAGTCTCACATCTTCATGCAGTGAAGAGGATCTTTAGATACTTAAAAGGTCAGCTTAAATTGGGCCTTTGGTATCCTAGAGATTCACCATTTGACTTGGAAGCCTTTTCTGATAGTGATTATGCTGGAGCTAACCTTGATAGGAAATCCACAATAAGAGGTTGTTAATTTCTTAGCAAAAGGTTGATTTCATGGCAATGTAAAAAGCAAACTATAGTTGCCAACTCCACTACTGAAGTAGAGTATGTTGCTGCTACTAATTGCTGTAGATAGGTGTTATGGATTCAAAATTAGACGCTTGATTATGGATTCAATTTCATGAACACCAAGATTTACATTGATAATGAAAGCACCATTTGTATTATGAAGAATCCATTGATTCATTCTAAAACCAAGCACATTGATATAAGACACCATTTCATCAGAGATTCTTATGAGAAGAAGTTGATTCAGTTAATTAAGATTCACACAGACCAAAATGTTGTAGTCTTCCATAAAGGCTTTTGATGTTTGCAGATTTAACCTTTTGGTTAGCTAGCATTGATTACTTA
This sequence comes from Tanacetum coccineum, assembly GCA_026074375.1. Classification (NCBI taxonomy): domain Eukaryota; kingdom Viridiplantae; phylum Streptophyta; class Magnoliopsida; order Asterales; family Asteraceae; genus Tanacetum; species Tanacetum coccineum. Next base: position 100,268 of record BQNB010004563.1, on the reverse strand, counting down.
ATATCTGAAGATGGTGTTTGTTTTGAGTTATGATTGATGATGGTTTGAAGATGCTATAGTGATGAATTGGGTGTTTAACAAAACTGTAGTATGTAATGTTAATGCTGGCTAGGTTAGGATTTTGGTGCTGCTAGGAAAAAGTTAAGTAAATGCTAGGCTAAAAGTTAGTGTTGTTGAGCCAAAGTTAGTATTGCTGGGTTACTGTTTGAAGTTCGAGTTTAGAGTTTAAAACTTTGGGGGTATTTTCTAGGTCTATAAAAGGCATTTCTTTGCTTATTGGTTTCCTTTTTACCTTCTTTTATGCGAATTATGATAAACCAATATTATTTATAATATTCGATTTTCAAACTCAAATTCAATTTATCACTGACTCTAATAATTAATCCTTAATTAATCATCTATGGCAGATTTGAAGTTTGTTGATCAATACAACTTGGTCGACATGCTTGGTAAAATCAGAAAGGGATGTTGTTTTTAATGAGTTTAGTGGACTTTCTTACTCTTGCTTGCCTGTACACGTTGCCCTTATCTGTAAGTCCTTCCTATCTATGCTTCTTATATTGAACCATTTTTGGCACACTACTGCATATTCTCAAACCAGTCCAATGATGTGAATGAAAAATTTATGCCTACAGTTGATGGCTTAGAGTAGTTTTATCAGAATAATCTCGTGAGGATTTGATCTTCAATTTAATGATGAGGTGGTATTACTTGACTAAAAAATACTGCTATTTTTGAAAACAATTGCATTGTGGGGTTGCTCCCCATGTTGTAATTCTGACAATACTTTAATTTTCATATTAGCTCTACGTTTCTCGCTATTGGTAATATTCCTCTTCAATATCCATCTTACTACTGCCATAGTTCAATTCCTACTTCATTGGTAGGTAGTTTAAAATTATATAGCATCTTAGATTATCAGCTGTGTTGATTATGGGGGTTTTGGTTTTTGGTGGCTAAACTAATTTTTGATGGCTTTCGCTTGTGGTAAGTGGATATATACTAAAGTTTTGTTTTTGGGTGAATAGGTTCTTGGTAGCCAAACGTGTTGAAAAATCAGATTTCTAACTTTCAGAATCCTTTTTTATGCTTTCTTATGAATCAAAACCTAAGCTTACTTACAAATAAGGTTTTCCACTAATCATGAAAACGAAAATAGGAAATTTTTAAAGGGCAGAGCTACTCCTTTGTTTGCCTCAATGGTCGGGCACCACCATGAAGTAAGTATTAGGGCGTGAATGTTCAGGACAAACCCTTCTGAGACACCCAACCCCCATCATTCAACCTACTCAACCCATAATTATGAACAAATCCCTGTTAACTAAATTATCATCACCCCCAAAATAACCAATCAACTAAGAGGCCTTATTATCAAGGTACACTCAGTTACTCAGACACGTGTGGCATATACACAAATGTAGCAGATTGAGGTGTCTTTAAGGAGAGGGTGATTTAGAGTGGTGAGGATACCATACTGCTGCTAGCTTAGATGCAGCACAGGCCAGTGGTAACATAACTAAGACCTAATCCATGGTAATGTCTAATGATCCTCTTTCTTAGGAAATTGGTTCAGGTGACAGACCCAGGTGCCAAGAAGCCATAGGGGGTGCCATTGCTCAGACTAGGTCTAAAAGGGCATCTAAACATTCCTATGATTTACCTCTCCTAAGAGTTAACACACCCGAAAGTGATGAGAAAAAGGATACGAACACAGGATTTCAGGATTTTGTACAACCAACACCCTATGATTCACTCTTTAGGAGGTCACACATCTCTAGAAGTGGATGAGGGTTTTAGAGCTAACATTAAATGAATTGATGGCTTCATTTATATATAAATTTTGTCAAACAGGGTTCTTGCCTTGGAACAATCAAAGACTGCTTAAGACTTGTTGATCAATAAGCTGCAAAGAGTTAAAAGATGGTAAAGGCCTCTAAGGGTAAGAAGTCAGGGATGATGATCTTCAAGATTGGTACCTAGAGAAAAGGTTTGGATAAGGAGAATGTATCCAAACAGGGGAGGAAAAGTAACAAGACAAAACCCAATGTTTAAAGATAGTGGATTTGATGTGCTTGATGATGCAATGGAGAATGTTGAAGGTGGTAGTACTGCTGAACAAATTACTACTGCTATGGATACACTTAATACTGCTAGTATTAATGTTAGTACTGCTGGACCTTCAAATGTTAGTACTGTTGGGGATATTTTTGAAGATGAGATGGTGACCATTTCTGATACACTTATGGCTATTAGGAGTGCAAGACCAAGGATAACCTCAGTAGTGATTTAGAATGTTGAAGAAGAACCAAGGAGAGCAACACCAGTACCAATAGTACAAAGCAAAGATAAAGGTAAAGGAAAGATGGTGGAGTCTGAACCTACTCAAATAACTCTAGGGAGAAGCTAGAATCATATGGATGAAGAGGTTATCTTAATAAGGTTGTTGAAGGAAGAACAAGGCACAGTTTGAGAGAGGAGCTAGGATTGCTTAGGGAAAAGAGCTGCAGAACAAAAGGCCAAGGATGCTGCATTGATTGAACAAATAGAAGATGTTTAAGTAAGGATGGATGCCGATGAGTTGCTAGCTGCAAGGCTTCAAGAACAAGAAAGAGAACAATTTTCTGTTGATGAACAAGCTAGATTCTTGGTGGAAACCATTGCAGCAAGGAAGAAGTTCTTTGCAGCCCAGAGGCAGCAGGAGATTAGAAAAGACCCACAACAGAAACTCAACTCAGAACAGGCCTGATTACTTATCTATAACTCTATGGCAAGGAGTACACTCACAATAAGCGAAGAGCAAGAGTTTTTGAGAAATTCAGAAGTAATACAAGATAGGACAGTATGGATTTAATGATTTTGTTCCTATGAGTGATGACAGTGGAAAGAAAGATGATAACAGTAGCAAGAAAGTAGAAAGTAGTAAGAAGAGACCAAGAGCAGAACATGATGAAGAGAGTGTCAAGAAACAGAAACTACAAGATGATGCTGAAAAGGAGGAGCTTAGAGCTTGTTTGGATATAGTTCAAGGGGATGACATTGCTATTGATGTTGAATCCCTGGCATACTAAATATCTAATTAGTTGATTGAGACTCACATTTTGACTGGAAAACAAATTTATTATCAAATCATCAGAGCGGATGGTAGATTCTAAGAATTACAAAATATTCAGTGAAATGCTTGATGACTTTGTCAGACAAGATGTGATGGATCTACACAGACTAGTAAAAGAAAGGTATGATACAACAAGTCTAGAAGGATATGACTTGTTGCTTTGGGGAGATCTAAATACATTATTTGAGCCTTGTGAGGAAGATGAAGTCTGGAGGAATCAACAAGGCTACAACTTGATAAGCTGGAGATTATTTGACTCATGTGGAGTTCATGTATTGTTGATGGATAATGGAATTGCTATTCACATGATGATAGAAAAGAAATATTCTCTTACTCAAGAAATGCTTTCAAGGATGTTAAATAGAAGACTAGAAGTTGATCATGAAAGTGAAATGGCATTTGAGGTTCTCAGATTTACCAGATCACAACTTAAAAAGTAGAAGAGTGTTTGGATACATCCTCCTAGTGATCAAGATGCTGATAATGAAGAAACTTGATGTTTAACTAGATGGAATATCAAGTTTAGGGAGGATTTTGGAATTTGAGCCTTCTACAATCTTAATGTTGCTGTTTCTAGTTTGTGATGCTGCTGAAGATTATAAGAATAACTGTCTAAGTCATTAGTGCTGCTAGTGTAATTGTTAGTGCTGCCGGTACAAAGTTAGTACTGTCAGTTTATTAATAATGTTAGTTATATAGTTAGTACTGTTAGGTATAATAGTTAGTACTGCTAAAGTTCATAGTTTGCATAGCAATCATAGTTAGGATTCATAGCTATTTTGTAACTCAAAATAATATTCAATATATTGGAGGTTTAGTAAAGATCTTGTTTTACTGTTTCATTGTTCTTCTTAGTATTGCAAACTAGATTTCCGCATTAGTTTGATGGATATTCTCACTTAGTTTCTTTATAGTGTCTTGTATCTATCTAATACAACTAAGCTTTAACAATCTAAGTAAGATCTGTCAAGAAGGGATCAACAAATTGTTACTTAATCGTTTATATTTGAGAATTGCAGTAATTATGGAGTACTTGGTGAAGATTGACTAAAAGGCACGCATTCTAGAGCTTAAACAAAGATATTTTGAAGATTACTATTCTGACATCTAATACGTCGTATCCTTCAAGGAAGATACGGCGTATCTGTACCTGTACTCACCAAAGACCACGAAGGAAACAAGATCCAATACGCTGTATCCAGGAAAGGCAATACGTCGTATTCAAGCCTATATGGGAATAAACATATTCTGGAAGATATCAAGTTGGTTCCATACTCCCAAGGAAACCCTCCATTACGCCGTATCCGAACACTTCGGATTACATCGTATCAAAACGATCTTTAGACCCTATTAAATAGAAAATCAAAACGAGTTTTAAGTGTGCAATATCATTCATTCTCGATACATAAGCCACAAAAGTCGATTTTTAAAGGAGAAAAAAGAGCTGAAGAGGTCGAGCAACGCGATTAATTCCAAAGGAGACAACGTGTAATTTCTTATACTCTTGTAATCATTCAGTTTTTGGTATCATTCTTTTAACTCAGTTAGATTTACCTTAGGCTAAATCATTAGTTTTGTTATTATTTATGTCGTTCGATGGCTACTACCTTGGGTATTAGCCATTGTTATGAAGATCTTAATGTTTGGTTTGTTTATCTTGATTTCTTAATTTATCGTTGAATTGCTTGTTTATGTTTATCATCATACTTGTTTACGTGCTTTTGTATGCGACCTATCATTCAACTAGATCTAGTGATACAGACCAAGTAATCTAGATGTCGGGATAGCTCTCCATATAGTGATTTATACATCTAGACCAATAGGATCACAATTAACGACCTATCTTCACCCTTTGATTGTGAGCTTAGTTGAGCCATAAGGTGACATTGGTATTAACGAGTATGTTCTAATCAATTGGTAAAGACTTGGTTAGTGGACTACTAGTGTATGAATTGCCATTAAGCAGTAAGTGGGCGAAGTCTCTATGAGCTAGGGTTTAACAAGATCACCATTGCCTTAATCCCTAAGATAGATTACAATCAACAAATAGGATGCTTTATGCGAATGCGTTTAATTGTGACAGGATTCTTACATGTTCTTGTCTTAGGAAGAAAAGTAACGCCTAAGTCTTAAGAATGATATCCCGCTTCGAGATAAGTAATCATTGCACTAATAAACAAACTAACGTTCTGATTGGATTAATAATGGTTAATACAATTTTCTTATATTTAGCTAGACTGCTCTTTATCTTCTGTTATTTGCATTATGTTGTTTTAGTGTCTTGAATTGGTTTTAGTCACCACCAAACCTGTGCCAGTCTCTCAGACTGAAAACCCCCCTTATCTGTTAGATTTAGGATTAACATAGGTTTAACATAGATTAGACTAACTTAGATTAGAAAAAACAAGGTATCAATAAATTGGAAGTGTTCCTCGCTCTTAGTGATCGACACCCTACTTACCATAAAACTCCCACCGACCGGGTACACTACCTGTTAAAGTGTTATTTTTTGTTAAGTCGGTAAAATATAAATTTAAAACTTGAATCATAATTTAACACCACACAACGACACAATCAATTTGTTACTTCTTGTTAGTGGTGTGCATGTTAGGTATTATAAAACTAGCTATAAGATATTACATTAGCATAGACATCTAGTGAAACGCGATTAGAACTAAGTGAAACCCTCATGTTTGGGTAGATAGCTATTTAAATATTTATTGTGTGTGGTTTAACTATTGGGTGGGAAAAGCGCATTCAGAGCTGCCTGCTTAGGTGATCACGTAGACGCGAAACTAACCAATTCCCAATAGGATAAGGGGAATACTTACACATTACACTAACGAGGGTGACGGGCAACAGATTAAAGGAAATAACTACGGAGTAGTGTATGTTTAAGTAAGCACATTTGTTTACCTATAAGAGTTCCCACCAATTTTACTTTTCTTGCATAATTAGATTATAATTATAATTTTAGCTAACTTGTCTAGGAGTGGTACATTTATAATATTTCCACTAGAAACATTTGATCATTATCCATTTCATTTCAAAAAAAAATAAAAACACACACATAGGTGTGTGTGTGTGTTTCGTCCGCCACCCAACCACCATAATCCACCATAAAAATTTCAACTTTGATTGAGAACGTGATATTCCGGGTTGATACGAGAGTTTGAGTATTCATTTAAACAAAGTTTGGGCTGTTCGGTTCGTGTCGAAATATACATTTTTGAAGATTTTCTTGTAAGTTTTCAAATTTAAATTTCGTTTATCTTTTTAGGTTTATTTTGATGCATAGATGTTAGTTGTACAAGTTGATCGTTGTGAAAATCGATTTTTGGAAACGAAACGAAAAAAATGGGTGTTTGGTTCGTGTATGGTAAAAAGAAAAAAAGAGGGTTTTTGTAGTTTTGATGTTGTGGTCGTGATGGTTGAATACTATATAATCCTAGAATGCTTATTTTTGATAGTAGCTTGTATGGCTTGTTCGGGCTTATTTTTAAGCTATTTCTTGGCTTATTTAGGGCTTATATGCCACGAACCACTTCCCAAAATCACTAGGAAAGTGATTTTGATTATTTTTGTGTTATGACGTATGTTGTAGACTATTTTTGAGGCTTATGGTAGTAACCAAATGCAATGCGTAGCTTATTAGCTTATTTTCAAGCCTAATATACGTATTTTTGAGCTATTGGACTTACGACCCAATAAGTCTATTTAAGCCGCGGCTTAATGAGAGGGCTTATGGTGGTCCGGATTATTTTCTACTTATAAGTATATACTTATATATGTAAATGGACATTGGCTTTGGACTTAGATTATATTTTTGACTTATAAAAGTCCTAATGGACCCTTGTTGGGCCTTAAAGCCCAATAGGCGATATTTAGTTGTTATGAGAATTTTGACGGAATTTTGAAAGTGAAAATGTATTTACGAAGTGATATTGAATGATATTTTTGAGGAAAAAGTGTTGGTAAGCGTTAAAGATTGAGATTTTGGAATTTTGTCGAAAAGTGTCGAATTTGTGAAAAATTGTTGAAAATAAGGTTTGAAACCTTGAAAAACGTTGTATAAACGTACGGGTCATGTCGAAATTTCATAAAAAGTTTATACTTAGAAATTTTCTTAAAAACATGATTTTTGATTTTAAATAATAAAATAATATTTAATTATTTTATTTATTTAATAAATTCACTAAAAGACGAAAAATATAATTTTTCTCGAAACTTCTCTAATATGTTTATTATGAGTAAACGTTTCATTTTCAACCGTATAATGATTATTTTGAAGTGTCTAAGGTTTACCGAATGGACTTGTCGAAATATATTTATAATTATTAATTATAAATATTTATTTATATTACTTATCTATTTTCTCTAAATAGTATAAGTATGTATTATCGGGGAATGAGATTGATATGATTGTGGAGTTAAGTCGTCAACCATCACACCACTAAACTGTTTTGGGTAATTGTACAACGCGTCTAAAACACTATGCATCAAGCGTGAAGATTGTTTTGGAATTGGATGATTAATTGGGACATTAACTGGACTAGGTCGTGTGCGGGCGTCGTTGCATTTGCTTGTGTGATTGAGATTGGGTTGCTAAAGACTTGCTTGAGGTGAGTTCTCGTAGCCCCACTTTTTACTGGTTTTTCCGTTGGGGGAAAATGATACTCAAATGTGTTTTGAAATGTTTTGAATTGATCTGTGCGAAATGTGGTTTTGTTTTTGGGACAAGTTATGTGCTTATGACTGCTATGTGAATATTATGTGTTGACTTACTTGCATGTACTGTGTTTGGCATGGCAAGGTTCTGTGTGGTACTTGCATGTGTTGTGTTTGGCATGCAAGGTTCTGTGTGGTACTTGCATGTGCTGTGTTTGGCATGCAAGGTTCTGTGTGGTCTGAGTAGGGCATACCCTATAGGTGCTTACGTGCCATAGGTGATTGATAGCGAGATGCTATGGTTTGTTGCATATATATTCACCGTCATATTTCACTATTGTCCACTGTTTGAAATATTAGTACAACTTTTGGGTTTAAGGTCAAACCTACGAGCTCACCAACATTATTGTTGACGTTTTCGAGTATCATTTTCAGATGAAGTGAAAGAGGAATAGTTTGGTGATGTGTGATAGCAGGCTTAGAAGTATCCCGTGTGGATTTTCATGTGAAGTCTTGCTTGTTTATTTTATTCGGCTTTAGTATTTGGAAGTTTCGTTTAAGTTTGGATTTTGGACCCCTAGGGGCTTTTAGATAATTGCAAGAGATTTGTGGATTTGTAGAGATATTGGGACATCACTCGAGGTTTGTTCGAGGTTGATCGTCTTCGTAACACTTGAAGTTTATGCATTGTAGTTTTTCTCTATTTTGTATCTTGTGTTATGATTGATCATTATGTTGCATTCCTGAGTTTCCGCCATTGTCGGGGTGTGACATATTTAGACATTAAATACATTAGTGAAGTGGTAGATTGGTTCTAGCTAAGATTAGGACTCGACATTTAGCTTAGTGTCAGAAATTGGTATAAGCGACGTGTAACGATTTTCTTTGGCTGAAGGGGGCTTGTTGACATAGTAAATCTCGAGTCGGATACTCAGGGAATGAAGTAGGGCGAATAAGAGCTTAGTAGTTGAACCACTATAATTCTCGGTGTTGTGGTTTGATAGCTCCATCTCTTTACTTTATTTCTGTTCATTTATATTTTCGTAGCTATAGTTTTATATTGTGTTTGTGTTGTTTATAAATTAATATAATTGCTCATATATATTGTTATTGGTTGAAATTCACATAAACTCGAATATAAGATTTTTAGACGTGAGACTTTTTAAAACGCTAGTTAATGGTGAACTATCCAACCGCACCCTTCTAGTTTCCACTATTGGGGTATCAGAACAAGAATCACCCTCAGATTTTTAAATATATTGGTATTATTAAAGCTTTAACCATCTATGGATTTCAACAAATATCTATAAGGACATCTATGAAAAGACAACTACTTTTTGTGAACAATAGTTTTGATTATTGGAAAAAAAGATTCGAACATATATGAAGATCAAAAAAAAGATTCATGATCCTTGGCATGTTATTATATTGAGGGTGATTTCCCGCCTTATTCAAACCAATCTGATGACTAAACAAGATAAGGTTGTCCCTTTTGAAAAACAAAATGATGACCTTAAAAAAAGACTTGCGAAAAATACCAAAGCTAAAATGGTTAATTATAATGCTTTGCTTAGAAAAGAATACGAAAGAATTTTCATGTGTAATACGGCAAAATAAATTTGAAAAACCTTGTTAATCACCCAACAAGGTAGATCGATCTTTTGGCGCAACAATATGAACAATTTGTCATTTCCGAAGACGAATCTATAGATATTGCTTTTGCTAGGTTTAATACTAGTATTACTAGTTTAAAAGTTCTTGATGAAGGTTACTTTAGAAAGAACTACGTTAGGAAGTTTCTTCGGGCTCTACATCTTAAATGGAGAGCAAATGTCATGGATATCGAATAGTCAAAAGACTTGACATTACTATCACTTAATGAACTCATTGGGAACCTAAAAGTTTATGACTTTATGAATTGATCATCAAGAAAGATTCCGAAATAGTCAAAGGTAAAGGAGAACGGAGATCTCTTGCCTTAAAGGCTAAAAAGGAATCTAGTGATGAAGAAAGTTCGACTTATGGAAGCGAAGATGAAGAATACGCCATGGCGGTTAGAGACTTCAAGAAGTTCTTCAAGAGAAGAGATAGGTTCGTGAGACAACCACGGAATGACAAAAAGACCTTCCAAAGAGGTCGGGACGACAAGACAACGAAAAGTAACAGGAACTATTTTGATGGCGGAAGAACGCCGAAACACTTATCGGAGAATGTCTAAAACCATCGAGTGACAAGTACCAAAGGGCTTTTTTTGGAGGTTCTTGAAGTGATAGCGGTGAGGAAGATGATGAAAAGGCTAAAGACGAAAAGTGTCTCATGGCTCAAGCATCTAGTGAGATATGCTTGAATGATTTAGAAGCCCGAAGCAGTGGATCAAAGATAGTAGGTGCACTAACAATGACGGCAACCGAGGAAGATTTCTCCACCTAAAATGCATACAATGGAGGTAAACAGTAACTTTATGGTAGTAATCTACGTGGTAATAATCCATTGGAGCAAACATATGGATTTCTCATGAACTCCCTAAGATATATGCTAATGTTGAACATGTAGATAATTTAGGATTTGATTTGCTAAGTATTAGTTATATATGTGATAATAAATGTAAGGTAATATTTTCTGAACATGATATTGAAATAACTAAGGATGGTAAGGTCATAGGTAGAGGTATTAGGAAAAGCGGCTTATTTGTGATGAAATTAGAAGATAAGCCGAATGACAAAATTTGTCTTACAACGATTGATAAATACTCCACTTTGTGGCATAGAAGATTAGGTCACGCAAATATGTGTCTAATTCAATCGTTAGCATCTAAGGAACTACTTAGGAATTTACCTAAGCTTAAGTTTGATCAACATTTCTGTGATGCTTGAAAAATTGGAAAACAAGCACACACTAGTCACAAGGCTAAGAATATGGTCTCAACGACTAGATGCTTATCACTTCTCCACATAGATCTTTTCGGTCCATCCGTCGTACGGATTTACGAAGGAAATCTCCACACCTTAGTAATAGTAGATGACTATTCTAGGTGTACATAGCCAAGATTTCTAAAAACCAAAATCTAGGCTTTCGAGCAATTTGAAATCTTTAGCAAGAAAATACAAAATCAATTAGGATGTTCATTAGTGTCAATTAGGATGGACCACGGTAGGAAATTTGATAATGAAGTGAAATTTAGAGAGTTTTGTAATACAAATGGTATTACACATAACTTCTCGGCTCCAAGCACTCCACAATCAAATAGCATGGTAGAATGGAAAAATAGGACTATACAAGAAATGAGTAGAACAATGTTGATGAACAAACGTTACCACAAAAGTTCATGCCGAATCTAATTAGATCTATCTTAGGAAAAACACCATATGAACTCGAATCCTAATTAGATCTATCTTAGGAAAAACACCATATGAACTTTTGAAAGAGGTTGGAAACCGACTCTTGGATTATTCAATGGAATCCTAAAGAGACGCGGCATAGAAACTATAGTATAATGCCTGAGCTAATCGATAGCGGAGATTATGTGGTATCCAAGAGACCGGCATAGAAACTGTAGTATATGCTGACTCTAATCATGCGGGAGATTAATGGACCGAAAAGCACAGCGTATTTGTACGTTCATGAAGGATGATTGTCTAACATCAGATCCTTAAGAAACAAACCGCTTATTTTCGTATGTCCACAGACCGAGAGAGCCAAATAACCGTAAGTGTCCAGAAAGGCATGTCAAGAAGCACTATGGATGAAACAAGCTCTTATCGACTATGACATATGACTCGACGTCATTTTGATTATTCGCGACAACAAAGGCCCGATTACATCAAAATACGTCATCATTTTCTTTGGGACAATGTCCAAAAAGGAAACATCTCCATCAAAAAATTCTCGTCTGAAGATAATATCTCTGACACTCTTGCTATACCCCTCAAACGCGAATCATTCAATTATCTTCGTCTAGGTCTATGAATGATGGAACACATTTCGTAAAACGTTCTCTTCTTTTCTTTTAGTTTCGATTCTAATCTATTTTCTATTCTATGAGTCGTGGCAACTTAATTGCTTCATCCGAAGTATTTTAAGTATTTTTAACTAGCTAAATGCAAATTAAAACGTCACTCCTTTTGAAAAATTCATCAAAAATCAAGCCCAAAACATCCTTTATGTTGGCAGTCTCATGGTCCCCAGATTAAATTGGGCGGCCCCCAGATATATCTAGGACCGTTAGCAGCAGACATGTAATATTTGATCTTTTTTTTCAAAATCATGAAACAAGTACTCCCTTCTTCTTTAAATGCGACGAAATAACCAAAAACCTCACAAAACTCAAATTCAATCTTCAATACTTCAAGTCAAAGCAAGATCACCAACAATTATCATCTATAATATCATATACATCAATAATTGTAAGTAATTCCACCTTTCTTGTCTCTAATCTGTGTCTAGGGTTTTGTTAAGCACAAAATGAAAAATCAGGGCTTTTTATTTTCTTAAGTATTTTCATATAATTAAGACTAGGAATACACAATGTATAACTGTTATGCTTCCTATAAAAGTAGGACTTGCATAATTAAGTGTGCTTGGAAGATTTTTAAAATGCATAAGAACCCCAATTCATTCTTGAAAAATTTCTCACGTCTAGGAACATCATGAAATGCTTTCATGCATTGTTAATACATTTTAAAAGCGTTTTTGCATTCACGCATAATAAACTCATCACCGTTGGGTGAAATATATAACTAATTGATGTGTCGTTGAGTGTATTATTTTTATTTACAAGTTTACATTTATATTTTTATGCCGACTATACCTAAAAACAACATTAACGGGCAGTGTACACAATCAAATGTAGCTTCGTTGGTAAGTAGGGTGTCGATCACTAAGAGCGAGAGCGTAATTCTTAGTTCTATCAGTATTTTAGTTATCTATTCTATGTTATCTATGTTAGTTCTGAGTTAAAACTTGTTTTCAGTTAAACCTATGCTAAAACCTAATTCTAACAGATAAGAGGGTTCAGCCTGAGAGACTTCACAGTTTGGTGGGTGGACTTAATCAATAGATAAGGAAACTATTTAAATTACATTAAACCACATTAATATGTTTCCTAATCATTATCCTGTAGAATATTTGACCAGATCTTCATATTTCTCCACCAGCTTGTAGAGTTTCATAATGATGACTTTGATCTTTTTGTTTCATTCTTTTATTCATTTTGTCTCATCAAATCTAGAATCCCAACAAATATTCCGGGATCGAAAATTATGTCTTCATTTCCAGAGGGAAATGAGACTAGAAGGACAATCTCGGAAGATTCCTTAGAAAGAGAGGAGTCACAATCAGATTATAGGAGAGAAGAATCATTAAGCTTATTAATTGTTAAATCCTTAGTTGATAAATCAAATATATTTTCCTTCAAAACTCTAGTAAACTCTCCTGGATCGGCCTCCAAATCAAAGTAAAAACAATCATACTCCAGTGGAGATATGATGTGAGCGAGTTCATCGGTGAACTCCTCATGATAAAAAGCACTCCTATCGGCAGGAGGAAATGAATCAATCGAAAGATCAAAATGAAACGATTCATACTTAGGAAGAGAAAGATCAGAATGAGAAGTGGTACTGCCACTACTCTTCTCTCCGATATGATCGACATCAAAACAGAATGATTCGTAGTCCGGGAGAGAATGATCAGAATGAGAAGTGGTACTGCCACTACTCTTCTCTCCAATATCAAAGCAAAATGTTTCATAATCAGGTGAAGAATCATTAAAATGAGACAGAAGGGTATCGGTCTCCTCCACAAGAGAATCGTTATCCCCGAAGGGAGTAGGAAGTGGGGAGAGAGACTCGATCATAGAATCAGAAGAGGGAGTTGGATTGCCACTCAAAAAGTTGTCTTCAATAGGAAATTTATCGCACAAAGAATCAACAATATCAATTCTATAAACGAAATGGTCGGCACGTCCAGTAGGATTCTCTAAAGCTTGAAAATTTTCTTCTTGAAGCCGAGATGGATATGGAATCAATGGCTGATGAGGATTAGGCTCGAGGTTTTTCTTTGGTTTTGGTTCGGACAATGGTGGAGTTTCCGGAGGTGGGACAAGTGGTGTGCTCTTAGAGCTAGCAATTTCCACCACTTCCGTTATGGTCTTCGGTTTTTGTTCTTGATAAACAAGAAAATCAGAATGAGGAATAAAAGATACATCCAATGTCAAGCCTACCATACTATTAATCGCGTTAAGCTCAGCAAGTGGGTCCGTTACGGTGTTGCTCTGTAGCACACCTAATGGTCTCTCTTGAAAATCTTCTGCCATTTGACCCATTTGATTTTGCATTAACTGAATGGGGGCTTGTTGGTTTCGGTCATAAGTTTCTCGCATGCTAGCAAAATGATATTCAAGAGCTTCGACTTGTTTAGTAAGAGCGGTAATGGCATCAATTTGAGTTGAGGTACCACCACTACTCGAAACTTGAGGTTTATTTCTACAAGTTTGAACTCTGGCTTTATTCTCGATAGTTGTTGATACAAAAGTTGGATGGTTCTTTAAGTTTGCCAATCAACGTGTGCCCCTTTCTTTATTTATGTGCAACATCTTGAACCACTATCGTCTTCATATTTCCCAATTGCACTGCATAGGTGCGGCAAAAATATCCAATTTCGAGGTTAATTGCCGCCTCTTGGCAATTAATCCCACAGTTCATTTGTTCCGCGCCTTTTATCATACCTGTTGGTAACGGGGTGGGGTATTCGGTTTTCAAGCGCGCCGGGGTTTGCAGTGCTTTACACCGAAAATTGGTTGGCTGAAGGCGTTGGAGGGAGTTGTTCTTCTGGGTAATGATGCGTTGGTTCCTTGGCACTCGCTCTTTATACGCAGGGGTTATTGCCGAGGGATGAGCGTCCACCCCCGGGTCGTCTCGTATTGAGGATGCGGAACTGTATAAATGAGAACCGTTTTTATCCCTTCAACCGCATACTCGGAGGCCTTTTCTATCCAATGGGCATTAGCGTAATTATTTTCCAAAGGCCCGAGGAAAAGGAAAGTTTGCAACGTTTATAGGCGGAAGACGGTCGGGGGTGGAGTGTACTTGTCCTTCCTTCTCCCTCATTTAGTAGTGTAAGCGCTCTTCCTTAATTAAGCTTATGTAACCATTTGTTTTGTGTTTTCTCTTTGTGTGACGCAGAGATGGATTTGTTTAGCGTGGTACATTTGAGTAAGCCCAAGCAGGTGACCGAGGGGGTGCGCCCTTTAAGAGATGGTGAGGAGCCGCTGTTGGAAAGTACCGCCGGGCGCACAATGGAACTCGTGCTGGAGCAACCGGAAATTGAGAGTACTGATGTGTTAGCACCCACACCTCTGCGCAGTGTGCAAGAGTAACTGTGGAGCCCCCCATGCAGACGCAAAAGCATTGGCTCTTCAAAAGATGCTGCTGTCGCAGACGTAGATTCTGGGTGAAGGCACGGCGGGCTACGGTGATGATGCGGTGGGCCTACCCGTCATCACAAAGAGGGTGCGCCATCTCAGTCTAGGTTTGAGTACATCGACTGAGGAGGAATCCTCGGGTGCGTCCCCCACGCTTGCTGCCAAAGAGGTGACCGAGACCCCTCCCCCCAAGTAAGTAATTTTGATTTTTCATTTCCGTCCAATAATAGTATGGATGATACGTAATCCTGATAACGTAATGTGAATCCTCGTTATCGATTGATTGTTTGCAGTGTCGAGGCTACTAGTGATTCCTCTGCGCCGGTGACGCATGCTGCACAGTCCCCACCCCAGACTGGTCCCAAGGCCTTCGATGGTATGCCAGTGGATCAGCTTATAGAGGAATTTGATATGGTTACTGCGCACTAGCCGCGCTCGCTGGCGGCCACGCTCGAGAGTGAAGTTTTCGAAATGAACGCAAGCAGAGTTACAGCAAAGATGATTGACGATCTGTGCTAAAGAAACAGTGGCAGATGCGCAGGTGATGGCAGGTCTGCGAGGTCTTATGCACAGCGCCTTGCCGAGGAGAAAATGGCACTGCTTGTCAAGGTAGAGCAAGAGCGCGCGGATTCTGCGGATTACAAGGCAAGTTGTCACTGGGCCGTGAAGTATTTGGAGGGGGGTAAGAACAATCATTTTGCTGGGCTGGATGATTTTCGCCAGAGAGTGGAGGGGCTGTTGGAGAAGCAGGAGGAGAAGTTACGCAAACTCAGTATTGAGTACGATGAGGAGCTTTACCCTCACATGTTGTCCGCGATTGCTGAGCGCAGGTGGCTCATAAGCCATGGTCTGCGCCTTGCTGCCATGAGCACTTTGGAATCGCAGGAGGTCAAGCAGTCCTTTGGGGATGTTGTGAAGTGTGCCTTGGCTCGTGGTAAGGCGGAAGCGGTGGAGGAACTGCATGAAAAGAAGCTGCTGACAGTGCCTGCCGCACAGGTACCTGGATATAATCATAATGCATATGAGGAGCTTGTTGCTGCTATGGAGGCGATGAAATTGTTAGAGCTGCCTCATATTGCACAGCTGGAGCGTGACCAGGATTACCCCATAGGTGTGATAATGGCGGGGTTAACATTGGCTAGGCATGCCACCGAGGGCGCTGAGCCCCAGCCTGATTACTTTCTTAAGCCGGACGTAGCGCAACTGCAGGTACCTATCTTTGCCAATCCTCGTGACATTCTTAATCCTTTTGCACTTGAGAAGGAGATCCCGTTGAAGGAGTCTTTAGAGGCCCACGCCATAAGGCTTGTTAAGAAGAAGGGGGTGAAGGGCAAGGCAATATTATGCGGTGTTGGTGCTGCGCACATCCCCCGTTCTGATGGAGTACCAGTTAGCGTGGCGACTGTGTCACCGAAAGATAGTGAACTTCTGGGGAAGCTTGAGGAGGCTGGAAATGCTGCGTACCAAGTTGGCAGTTCAGAGCGAAGTCGTTGTCACAGTATCTAGTCTTTCTTCCTTGTGCAAACTTATCGTAATTGTGTATGTTAGCAAATTTTGTTCAACCAAACTCATGGTTCTGTTGTAAAAGCTATCCTTTTGGACCCATAGTATGGGTCGTTTGTTATTGTGGCTTGTGCGATTGTACGCACACAATATTAGTTATAACAGTGGACAATATGTTTGTGCACAATTAGTTGCCTTTGCATGAAAGACTTGTTTGTGATGTGCCATTTGGCAAATTGTTGTGAACATAGTCATTACAAAGTTCATGACTGCAAAATATGCTAAGTTTATATGTATGGGTTGACATTACAATTACATGCGGCGTACCGCGAATACCATATCAAGAAGTCAAAAGTTTCGACTCCAAATTTGTTAAACGTGCACCGTGTGCGCTGCTGCGCATCCATCGTGGAATGCGCATTGAAACTTACTCCAACGTCTTGAGAGAAAGGTGTTTAACAAGGATTCATGATCCAATGTTGATGGGTTTGCAACCCTCTTACTCAACGAGTCATTTAGTAGGTTTACTCATCCTTTTCCCATCGTGGGGTTATTAGGTGCATGCACGCCGCGTAGGCACAGAATAATGTAACAACAATATTGATACGTAAATAGATACTCACAATAAGCATGTAAAGTGAATTGTGTCGCGGAGTTAGCTAGAAACCGCGACATTTAATGAATACTTGCAAAAATAAAAAACATTTGTCCTAAAAAAAACATAAGTACGCATATACCCAGTGAGCACTTCCCTAAAGATAGCATTTCTTGAGATTGCAGATATTCCACGTGCGGGGCAACTCACGCCCATCCATGTCACGCAGCTTGTATGCTCCTTTTCCAAGTGCTTCCGTAACCTCGTAGGGTCCTTCCCACTTTGGTCCCAGCTTTCCTGTGTCTTCCGCGTGGCTTGCGTCGTTAGCACGATACACGAAGTCTCCTGGTCTAAATGAGACTCCTCGAACTTTAGCGTCATAGTATCCCTTCATTTGCAACTTTGCTTTTTCCTCCTTTCTTCACGTATGGCTGCTCTAGTTGCGTCTTTCCTCCAATATGGTCCAAATTCTATACGTCGATCGTCGAGCATTGTGTGATATTGACCTCCGCGGTACGAATAGTTGGCATTCCAATTTCGGCTGGTATAACGGCTTCCGTCCCATAGACAAGAGAGAAGGGGGTGTCCCCTGTGCTAACTTTTATTGTTGTGCGATGTGCCCACAAGACATGTGATAACTCCTCTACCCACCTGCCTTTGTGTCTATCCAGGCGCGCTTTGATTCCTTCTCCTAGACTTCGATTTGCTCGCTCAACCAAACCATTGGTCTGTGGATGTTTAACCGACGCAAAATGCTGTGTAATGCTTAATCTCGAGCACCAGTCTTTGAACGGGTTATCACAGAATTGTTTTCCGTTGTCCGACACTATTTCGCCAGGTAATCCAAAACGGCAACAAATGTTATCCCAGACAAATCTTTTTACCTGATTCCTGTGATTGTTGGCGACCGCTTTCGCTCACAATCCATTTGGTGACGTAGTCTATGCCACGATAAGAATTTCAATACTCTCCCGCTGCAAACCGGGGAAGGGCCGCGATTATTCGATACCCCACTTGTGGAATGGCCATGGTGAGGTGTTAGGTGTTAGCTCACCTGTTGTGGTTGGCGCGGATGTGGTCTATGTACTTGCAATCTCTTTTCATTTTTGATCCTGTGCGCGCGTCGCGGTGCTTGGCAGGCCAGTATATACCCAGACGTAAGGCTCTTGCCACCACAGAACGTGGTCCGGAGTGCATACTGCATGAACCCGCATGGATCTCGCGGCAGCCTAGTCTTGCCTGAATAGGTCCGAAAGCACCGGAGCCAATGGCTGAAGGAACGCAAGCCGTCGATAGAGGACACCCTCTCGAAGTTCGAATCTCTGCGCGGTACGGCGTATGCGCCGGGCATCCTTTTGTTCATGAGGGAGCGTGCCCGTGTTTATGAATTCGACGATAGGGGTCATCCACGTGGGATCCTGTTCTTCTATCACCGCAGATATCTCCATCTCCGAGATGGATTTGTTCTTCAAGATTTCGACCAATACCTGCTTTGATAGGTGCGCGAAGCTTGTGGATGCGATCTTACTTAAGGCATCCGCTTTTTTGTTGTCACCCCTAGGAACTTGCCGAATGGTGAATCTATCAAAGCCCTGGATTAGCGACTTGGTCTTGTCGAGGTATTGAACCATGTTATCTTCTTTAGCCACATATTCGCCCAACACATGGTTGGCTACTAAACGGGAGTCCACATTAGCTTCTAGGTTACGTACACCCATTCGAGCTGCAATGCGTAGTCCCGCAAGTAGGGCTTCGTATTCCGCCTCGTTGTTCGTGGCTGTGAATTCAAAACGCAGTGCGTACGTGAATTCCATTCCTTCCGGGTTGGTGAGGATAAGGCCTGCGCCCGACCCGTCCACGCATGACGATCCATCTGTGAATAAGATCCATGGTTCTGGGAGTTTGACTTCGCTCTGGGGGAGGACAATATCGGTTTCTGGTTTTTCGATGAGAAAATCCGCCAATATCTGTCCTTTCACTGCGGTGCGTGGTCTATAAGAGATGTTATGCTCCCCCAGCAAGACGCTCCACTTTTGCAATCGCCCCGAGGCATCAGGTTTAGAGATAACCTGTTTGATGGGTTGATCTGTAGAATTACGCTACTGGTGTATACGCTTGGAAATACCTTAGCAATCTTTTGGCCAGGCTATACTACGCCAGGATCAGATTCACACATCGCGTATAGTTGATCTTCCGTTTCTTTGTGTTGCTTTACTTACGAAGAATACCGGTGTTAGTACGGTGTCCCTATTCTGTTAGTAGTCACAGCGCTAATTGCGCCCATGGTCGCAGATAGGGTACATAAATCAACTTCATCCTGGTCGGGGTTGAGGACTAGCGTGGGAAGTGCTTGCTATATGCTGCTTGAGAGCTGAGTGAAAGCTTCTTTTGGCTTCCGTAGTCCAACGGAAGGTCTTCCCTTCTTCGCACCACAGCTTCTTGAGTGTTTTGAAAAGGGGAGTGATTTTGTCTGCTGACTTGGATAGGATCTGTTCAAACCGGCTAACTTTCCATTTAACGACTGGGACTTCTTTCATCTGCGCGGTGAGGAAGTTGAGATGCAGCCTTTTGTTTTGTCTGGACTCGGCTTGATGCCGTACGTTCTATCAAGTACCCGAGGAACCATGCTTCTGTAGCCCAAAAGTGCACTTTTTAGGATTTTTTTTGTTATATTGATTTGTCGCAGTGCTCTGAAAGTTTCTACAATGTCGCGTACAATCATCTTCGGTGTGGCTCTTTTATAACAATGTCATCGACATAGACTCCAGGTTGCGGCCCACTTGTCCCTCGAACGAGTTATTACAGTCGCTGGTAGGTGGCACCCGCATTCTTTAGGCCAAAAGGCATCTTTGTATAGCAATAGACACCTTGACTTGTGTGAAAGGCTGTCTTTTCCTCGTCATCTTTGGCCATTTGGATTTGGTGATACCCCTTATATGCGTCCAAGAGCACTTGAAAGGGTTAGCCGCAAGGATTCCACTTTCCAATCTATCTCGGGTAGTGGATAGCAGTCTTGTGGACATGCTTTGTTGAGGTCGGTGAAGTCCACGCACATCCGCCAGCTACCATCGCTCTTTTGACCATAACTGGGTTGGAGAGCCAGTCATGGTAATAGACTTCTCGCATGATACCTGCCTCCACAAGTTTATGTACCTCCTCCAGAATGCCTTAGCGCGCTCTGGGAGCTGCCCGCGTTTTTTCTGCCTCCACTGGGGTATATCCCCTGTCGGATTTTCAAACTTGTTGTTCAGTGAATCGATCGTGGCAACCAGTATGTGTTTTGGTTCCCATGCAAAGATATCGTGGTTCGTTGCAAGGTAGTGCGCACACAGCCAGCCCTACACGTTTCAGAAGCGACCCGCCGATCGACTACCTCTTGCTCTGGGTAATCGAGATGAATCGCGACCTTCAAGTTTGTTACTTTGGTTGCGTGCTGCCTCTGAGTCTGCGTTACGTCACCTGGGGAACTGTGCTTGCATTCTTTAGTAGGTGCGCGGTGTTTGTAGATGGTGACGATTCGCGTCGACGGGGAATTTTAACATCCCGTGGGCCGTGGATGGGACCGCGCGTATCGCTTGAGGGAATCCCTGGTCTTCCTGATATATGCCATTGTTTTATGGCTGATGGTGATTGATCACCATAAAATTCCATTCCAGGCATTGTCGTGGAGTGCTCCTTATTGCCAACTATAACTGGTAAACGTAGTTGCCCCATAGGCCATATCTTTTCTCCCGTGAAAGCACGTCAACGACGTCGTGGCCGGGTTTTGGTTTTAACTGACTTTTTACTTCAGGGCGCAGTCTTTGGAAGCAATGTTCGTACAGTATGTCCGCAGATGCTCCTCCATCAATGTACATGCGGTGGATGTCATGACCCGCTGCATTTATCTCAATGGTAAGTGGCTCCACCACTACGTTGTCCGTAGTCAAAGTGGGGAAGGAGATGGTACTCCCCTGCGAAAATTTTTGACTGACTTTTTGCTTAGTTTTCCGCTGCCATGACTGCACCATATAGATGGTGTCAGCCTTGTCTCTAGGTGCGTCTTTTTTGCCTCCGCCCCTTTGTTTATCTTTTCCTTCCTTGATGTTCTTCACCAGGTGATCCAATCTGTTCCTTGTATTATCTTTAACCAAATTTGTCGTTTAGCTGGCGCAGTTCGGACACATTACTGGTAGTGTGCCCTTCTGCCTATGATACGCGCAGTCAGTATCCAGTCCCCACGCGTTGCTCTTCCGGAGTGCGCATTGGAGGTGGTTTTGGGAAGTTTGAGCCTTCTGTTGCGAGTATCTCCTTTGGGGTCATTGTCAGTGGGGTGTATTTGTGTTCCCGCCCGCCCTCTGTGGACCGCTGTAGCTTAGCTTGTTGTTGCGACTGCTACTCTGGTTCGTTGGATTGTCTCATGGGATTGTTCCTGTGCCCTGTTGTTTTGAGTTGCCTTTTCTGCTTGTCCGCGGCGCGGCTTCTCTTGAATGAAGGGACATTTGTACGTCTTTCATCCCAATTCATCAAAGGTTTGGGTGGAACCATATATCGTTCAGCTTTTTGATAAGTTCTGGGTTATTTATTCCATTCATAAACCCTGAGATCTTGAGAATTTCGGGGCACGCCTTGACGTGTATGCATTCGTCCTTATAGCGCTCTACGTAGACGCTTGTGGACTCCCCTTGGCGCTGTTTTACCCTGGCAAGCTCAACAGGGTTCTTGGGCACACTTCTTCCTTGAGTAAAATTTAAGCGGAATAGCCCTCCGTTAACTCTTCAAAACATCAATGCTTTGCGTGGTAGTTTGCTGAACCCCAAGTTCGTGCGTTTCCTACTAAGTGGAATTGAAACATGTGGCACCACACGGGTTGTGGCCAGTTTTTAATGTGGCCGCCGATTAGAGATTTTTAGATGGTCATCAGGATCACCTGTCCCATCATAAGTTTTCACGTTAGCAGGCATGCGTCCTTCTTTATCCTCCCGAGGATAGAAATCACTAATGCGCCGCGTAAAGGCGTCGACCTTTTGGCGACGCCACGGAAGAGACATGTCTTCGTCTTCACGATATCTGTTCTTGGATTTCCAGTGTCCCGTTTCTGCGTCCTCGTTGTCCGAGGTGTCTTCTGAGGACACGCTTACTCGTCTGCGGCGCTTGCGCCGACTGTCCTCGGAGTCCGAACTTGGAGGACTTTCACTCGAGGAGCGCCTTTGTCCAAGCCTGCTGTGAACATCGCGACTGCCCAGCCTATCGTGAACGCTGATGCGCCAGTCATTGTTTTCATGAGCGTTCAAGTTCTGCAGGTTAGCTGTTTGAGTGCCCGAAACTTGCTTTCCGATTCTACCAAATACTGGAGGTCGACGGTTATCCTCTCTGCGCCTTTCCTTTCGGTGGCGCGGTGGAGATATTTCGTCCTCCGGACCAAAGTTAAGTCGGGCCTGTAGGCTCTGGCTTGATCTCTTTTTTGTTTCCTCTTGCATGAGGGCGACCAGAGTCTCGTAGTTCTGAGATACGAAATCACTCGGCGCCAGTTCAGTCGCGACCCCTTCCAGTGTGAGGTTGTCAGCCCCTAACTCGGGGCCCTTGTTTCGAATGGGTGGGGGTGGCGGCTCGGTGCTATTCGTCCCTGGCGCCGTTTGAGGAGGGGTGGTGAAAGCAACACGCTGTAGATCTTCCGTGCTTGTGATTGTGGCGGTTGGCTGGGTTGTCCCCAGGGATGGTCCCACACAAGCCTACAACCCAAGCTAAAACTTCCATTTTCTCATTATTTAACATTAAGTCCTTTATGTTAACATTTAACGACCGTTAAATAAATTCTGTTAAGTAACTAATTATTTAACGACCGTTATCTTATTATTTACACAATTAATAAAAATTAATTAATATAATTTAATTAATTATATTTATTGAATCCAAACGCTATCGTGTGCGTCTCCATAGGCTCGAGTCGCATTCCGAACATATATTATTTACGTGTACATTCTTTCAGCTACTACTTGGACATGTAACATAATATAATATAATAACATTGGTTAGCGTCTAGCAACACGCTAATGCTCCCGGATACTCTCGAGTGTAGTTTCCCAAAATACATTTAAATGATTATTCATTTACAATCCCTTTGTTTCTCAAATGCCATGCTAAAATAGATATGGATCATAGTCATTCTATTTAAACAATTTTGTTTCTCGTGTTTCATAATTAAATCAAGATTACCAATCTAATCGGGACAAATCCAGATTACCATTGGGTCTGGCCAGACACACATCTGATTAATTAAGCGAGGGGCCCAGTAGCATTATTATTTCAATCCAGTTGAATGAACAAATTCTATCTTGACTACAAGTATCTTATCATATATTTCTGAATACTTATGAATATAGTCTTTATGGCTACCTTGTTACGGGTAGTTTTAGAAGTATATCAAAAAGTACCATCCACATACATAAAACTAACTTGCATCTCAAGTCTAAGGATTTAGTAACGTAAATCATTTACAAGTTTCACTTGATGACGACGATCCATAAAGTGAGTGACTTGCGTTGGAGAAGTCCGACATGCAAATCTATTGAATATCGTGTGAGATGGAGAACCGTTCTTTAAATATTCTACGAATATAACCAAACACTCAAATATGTCTTAATTCAATTATATTCCCATATAATTGATCGACATAGACTATTTAGAATAACATTTTATTCATGGATTAAACATGCAAAAATAGGACCAATAATTATAATGAAAACGAATCATATCAAATACTTCAATTCATAAAATAACATTGTTTAACAATATCCTTTATCCAAATACTAAAATACAGATTACATGAAACTACTAGCAGGACGAAGACCCATGCTTCTAGCATGTCGAGTAAGCTTAGGACCGGCTAAGGCTTTCGTAAACGGATCAGCTAGATTTTCATCTGTATGAACTTTAACAATATCAATTTCGCCAGTTTTAATGCACTCACGAACATAATGATATTTTCTTTGAAAGTGTCTGGCGCCTTTCTGAATTCCTGATTCTTTGGCTATGATAATTGCAGCAGAATTGTCACAATTCATCTTTATCGGATAGTCATTTGAAGGAACTACGCCAAGTTCATCAATAAACTTCCTTATCCAAACAGCTTCTTTTGCAGCTTCAGAAGCAGCTATATATTCAGCTTCTGTGGCATGTTGTGCAGTAGTACTTTGTTTGGAGCTTTTCCATACAACTGCGCCCCCATTCAAAACGAAGACATACCCAGTTTGAGATTTCGTGTCATCTCTATCGGTCTCGAATCCAGCATCACAATAACATTTAACTTGCAGTTCTGCTTCAGGATTACCACCATACACCAAAAACGTGTCTTTAGTATTTCTTAAATACTTAAGAATATTTTTCACAGCAGTCCAGTGAGCTTCACCAGGATTCTGTTGAAATCGGCTTGTGATGTTTTGCGCGAACGCCACATCAGGTCTTGTGCACCTCACAGCATACATAATGGATCCTACAGCCGAAGCATAAGGAACATTTTGCATACGCTTCATCTCTGCAGATGTTGTAGCACATTGAGATTTATTTAAATGAAGATCAACTTGCATTGGAATGGAACCACGTTTTGAATTATCCATTCTATATCTCTTAAGGATTTTGTCAAGATAAGCATTTTGACTTAATCCAATCAACCGCCTTGATCTATCTCTATAGATTTTTATTCCAAGAATAAACGCCGCTTCTCCTAAATCTTTCATAGAAAAACACTTACCAAGATAGTCCTTAACTTCTTGAAGACTTGGTATATGATTTCCCATTAATATTATGTCATCAACATATAAGATTAGGAAAATAACGTTACTCCCACTAGCCTTTTGATATACACATGGCTCATCAAGATTTTGATGAAAACCAAACTTTTTGATTTCCTCATCAAATCTCTTATTCCAGCTCCTAGATGCTTGCTTAAGTCCATAAATGGATCTTTGAAGCTTACATACTTTACTGGGATGATTAGGATCAATAAAACCTTCAGGTTGTTCCATATAGATTTCTTCTTCTAAGAAACCATTCAAGAACGCGGTTTTAACGTCCATTTGCCAAATCTCATAGTCATAGTACGCCGCTATAGCTATGAGAATTCTAATAGCTCTTATGTCGGCAACAGGTGAAAATGTTTCCTCATAGTCAACACCATAAGTTTGAGTGAAACCCTTTGCAACAAGTCGAGCTTTATAAATGTATACCTTGCCATCCATATCTGTCTTCTTCTTGTAGATCCACTTACTTTTAACAACTTTTGCATTTGGTGGAAGCACTACAAGTTTCCAGACTTTATTATCATTCATGGATTGCATTTCCTCGTTCATAGCAACAAGCCACTTTTCGAATTCAGGGTCCGATAAAGCTGCTTTATAATTAGCAGGTTCATTAAGATCCCCTAAACTGTGCTCTTCAACTTCAATATTGAAGGACAGTCGATCTGGATCGATCTCTACATTTAGACACAATCGATTAGGAGCTTTATGTGTCCTTATAGATCTACGAACAAGAACAACGGGAACAACATCCTCTTCTTGAGAGACAATTGGGGCAAGACTTTCTTCCTTAATAGGATGTTCGCTAGTGTTTTCAGAAGGTAAAATATCTTCATCATCTAATTCTACGTTTCTCCCACTCTCTTTTTGAAGTATGAAATCCTTTTCCAAGAAATCTGCATACCTCTCAACAACTATTTTGTTTTCAGGTGGGTAGTAGAAATAGTAACCCATAGTTTCCTTAGGGTATCCTACGAAGATACACTTAACAGATCTTTGTTGAAGTTTATCAGGCGTGTGACGTTTCACATGTGCCTCACATCCCCAGACCTTTAAGTAAGACAAGTTAGGAACTTTTCCATGCCATAGTTCATATGTTCATTTATTAGTTGCTAGTTGCTTAAAGTGTAAAGTATGTATTTCCCGAGTCTTGTGTCAATTTTCTATCTTTGGTACGGTTGGGAAGAAATTTGCACATTGCAAATGAGAATGTATAAAGTAGTCAAAACTCATGTATTTTTACTACCAACGCAATTATTGGTACATCCAAAGAACGAAGAATTACCAAAGGAATTATCCAGAGATATTATGATCGTGAAGATGGTGAAATTACACCGAGTTTCGTAGTATAGTGTTAAAAAATTGAAAAATAAGAAAATCGCAACAAAAAAAGAGAAGAAAAGTTTGGAGATAATCACAAGAGCTTAGACTGATGGAATTATATGAAGGATCGATTATTTGTTGATACGACTTAAAAATCAACGATGTAGAGTATTGTATAAAGTGATAGATATCGCCACTTGTCTTGTAAAAGTTTGTAAAGTATGGGATGATTGGGAAGTTAACCGTTACGAGAATGCCAACTTTGCTTGTTGTTTTTGATCAATGATCAAGACGTTTGTAAATAGTTGTGTCTTTATCATGGTAACGGTCGGGAAAAAAGTGTCTAGCAACTTATATCTTGGACCTAGTCTATTTGTTTCGTAATTTTTATTTAACAACAATTTAATTCCCTTTCATAATCATTAACCATGGGTTTTACGCGAATGAGGATGTGATCGAGCGTGCATGTCTATTCCGTCGTTACGGCCATTGATGTTATTCAAATACAACCCTCAGATATAATATAATAATATATATATATATATAGATATTTTATATATATTTTATATATTATAAATATTTATATTAATATATTTTTATATATTATCTAGTATATTATATATATATATATAATAGAAAATATATATAAGTATACGCAAGCAAAGTATCATACAAATTATTCTTAGGAAAGAATAATAAGTAATCAACACGGGTATCGTTTTCCTCGGCGAGAGGTGAATGGAAATCTACGTTCAAGTTGTAAATCGAGCTTGATTGTCATTCAAGTTTTTGGTTTTGGCTTTAAACTATTTTTATACTAAAAATTAAACTAAAATTAATTCTAAGATTTAAAACTACAAGATTAAACTAAAATTTATCTAAAAAATATAAATGACAAATATGCTTTAAAAAGATAAAAATGACTAATATGCTTGCTAAGTGACGTGAAAAGTTCCTTAAGTGTGAATTAAGGTTTATTAACAAATTAATTTCCTTAGAAAAGATAATTATCTCACAACGTTGGTTTATTTTGACAAGAATCTCTTAAAAAGATATTAATTACTAGATGTCTAGTTTGACTATTTCCTCGGCTTTTGCCCTTTGAAACATTCAAACTATAAATCTAAATAATCGAAGTTAATTTATTAATTAAACCTTCTTTTTTTTCAAATCCACACTTAATTCCCAAATCACTAAATCACTTAACAAGCACTAATTAAACTACTCGCTACTCATAATGATTAAACAAACAAAGCTAAACATTTTAAAAATAAGCTATACTAATCAATTGAAAAAGGATAGAAAATTTAACCGAATTGAAGAGCCGCAATTAAACGAATACCACCCGATTTATTTAGCTAAAACAAATAATCAAATTCGGTCTAGCTAAATAAACCCTTAAGCTCCGCGCCTCATGAGTTGACCGGTACCAAAAGCAATACAAAATACATAAAACTGTTAACAGTAACCATAATTTCAATTTACAATTCTCAATCTCTGTTACTAATTTATTTGAATCCAACGAGGCTTAATATATAAAAACCAAACGACCCAACATGAAATTCTTAACAAACCAAGCAGGCCCAAGATTCAATTATACAAACCAATTGAGACCTAAACGTGGCCTAGAACACAAAGCCCAATTTAATTTCTTATACAAACCAAACGTGCTCAATTGTTATTATTTAACAAAAAGGATTTTTTTACTCAAAATAAGCAAATATGATGAGCTAGAGCCAGTAAGCATAATTGATTGAGCTTACACTAATAAGCTTTGAAACGGAATAAGCCATGTTACAACTAAAATGCACAATTAAAAGTTCACACTAAAATTATAAATCCACAAGAATAAAATGAGCTCAAAATTATCTCTAACTAAACTAATTACTATTAAGCTCCAATCAATTAAGCAAACTCAATAAGCCAGAATTTCTACAAATACTAGATGAACGATATAAGCACTTTTAATTAGATAAACTCGAAATCAACACATCAAGCTAATCGGTCAAAAACTAAACCGAGATCTACAACATAATAAGCCTATACGCAACAAAATAAGCATTCAATTATTCTATTAAGCAAACGAAAAACAACAACAAGTAACTAGAATAAGCTATAAGCATTTAAACTACTAAAATAATGAATCGAATAAGCACATAAGCTCATAAAAATTGATCTAGCAATTAAAGCTCACATGAATTTGAAAAAAAAAACTAATTAGAAGTTATTAAAATCAGAAAATATGAGCTCCTAATTAAACAAAAATGAAACAAGCACAATAATAAGCTATTTTCGAGCTTATTGTAGCTTATTATTTAAAAAGTGCTTTAAGAACAAATGAAAATAAATCGAATGAGCTTTGATGGCTTATAGGAGTCATTTTCTAATCCTTAAAGAACTTTTGAGAATGATAAGTCACGAAAATAAGCACAAAAGTACAGCTTATTGAATAAGCAATCACGAATAGAAAAGAAAACGAACAAATAAGCCAACAAATAGCAAACTGAAATCTTCAATAAACTTCAAACCATTTTCATTACAATATCCAAATAAGCTTTTAAAATAAGCAGGTACAATAAGCAGAAAAAAAATAAAATAAGCTATTACAATTTTGAAATAAGCTAAAAACTTAAAATCTAAACTAATAAAACTAACTACCTCCTCCCCAAAAGTGTGAGGGAGGCGTGTGATTAAATAGGGTGAGAGAGGGGCTCTTTTGTAAATTTGGACCCAATCATTGGGTTGATAATTGGCCAATCATTGGCTCTCATTAATCGTCACACGGATTGCAGAAGTAAACAAAATGATCCCGCCGCTCATATGATGACGCGTGCCCTTCTTTGGATGCTTCATTTGTACGCAATAATATACATCGTTTGATCATCAATTTGGTGAATTTGAAAGTTATACAAAAGCTCTTGCCACATGTCTTGATTACATTCGTCCTCCATCCATAGTGCTAGGTCACATGACCTTGTGGTATTTAATTTGAGGCACATGCCTGTGACATAGGATGACGTCACTTTCCCATTCATATTAGATTTAATTTATCACTTTGTTGGGCTTTAAGTGGGCTAAGCATGTTTGGGCTGGCCCGGCCCATAAAATGGGTTACGGGCTGGCCTAAAAAGATCCGAGGGCACCGTTGGATTTGTTTTCTCGCGTTCTTTCCACTGGTATGCTCGGGGACTTTTCACGACTTCATCTTGGCTTTGAGCAATAATTAATCTTGACCAAATTAAGCCCGATAATTCCCGTTTTTGCACTGTTTTCAATCCTTTTACCTGCAAGACATAAAAATACCAAACAAACATATTTGCAATATAATAAAGCATATTTTAGCATTTTTAGTCTATTTTATAGTGTTTAATGATGTATATTTTAGCGAACATCAACCATGTATGCATGTCTCAGCTGCCTTGTTGGTTTATTACTATTGGTGAAAGTTAGAAGATCCATACCCTATATTACTCTACTAGTCCTACTCTTTAGCTTATTCGAGGTGGGAGTGAGCAGTCACATGTGTCTATCCCGTCGTTACGGGTGTGTATGTGTGGTCTTTGTCGCCCTCCTGGAATATTGGTATCGATAAAGATTAGTTAGAGTAATCAACCCTAAGCCTTATTACAAAAAAAACCCATTTTACCTTTATAAACTTGTTACTCCTTAGCTCTAGTGGTGGAGATGTGTATCCTTGCCAAGCCTATGATAAAATACTCGTCACGACCGAGCAATTAAGCGAATTAGTTACATGTTACCACATAGATTAGTTGAGTGATTTGAGTGTTTTCATCTTCTTATTCCGTGAGGTTTTTGGCTGTGTACTTGTAATAGATCAAATAAATACTTAAATGGAAAAATACTTAGGGATACATTTTCATAAACTTCTAAAGGCTACTCGAGGATAAGTAGGATTCAAGTGGGGAGATATTTGATGACATCAAATATTATCTATTTTATAGGATTAATTATCCCATGTAATTAACCCATTTTGTATAATTATTGCAAAGAATTGTTACTTAATCATTTATATTTAAGAATTGTAGTAATTATGGAGTACTTGGTGAAGATTGACTAAAAGGCACGCATTCTGGAGCTTAAACGAAGATATTTTGAAGATTACTATTTTAAAGACCAATACGTCATATCCATCAAGGAAGATACGGCGTATCTGTGCCTGCACTCACTAAAGACTACAAGATCCAATACGCCGTATCCAGGAAAGGCAATACGCCGTATTCAAGCTATATGGGAATAAAATATTCTAAAAGATATCAAACGTGGTCCTTACTCCAAGAAACCCCCAATACGCCGTATCCAACACCTTGGATACGCTGTATCGACGCCGACTCTAGACCTTATAAATAGAAAACTCAAAAATGAGTTTTTAGTGTGCTAAATCATATTCTCGATACCTAAACCATAAAAGTAGTTTTTCAGAGGAGAAAAAGAGCAGAAGAGGTCGAGCAACACGATTCATTCCATGAGAGACGTGTAATTTCTTATACTTTTGTAATCGTTCAGTTTTTGGTATTATTCATTAACTCGGTTAGTTTACCTTGGCTAAATCATTACTTTTGTATTAATTATGATGTTTGAAGGCTAATACCTTTAGGTATTAGCCATTGTTATGAAGATCTTAATGTTTGATTTGTTTATCTTGATTTCTTAATTTATCATTGAATTTATTGATTATGTTTATCACATGATACTTGTTTACGTGCTTAAGTATGCGACATATCATTCAATCGGGTCTAGTCCTACATATTTAATGCGCTGCAACTTCGGTGTTGTTTGGGCGTAGGCTAAGAGTCTGGGATAGCTCTCCATATTATAATTTATATATCTAGAATCATAGGATCACAAATATTGACCTATGTTTGCCCTTTGATTGTGAGCTTAGTTGAGCCATAAGGTGACCTTGGTATTAATGAGTACGTTCTAATCAATTAGTAAAGACTCAGACAGTGGACTACTAGTATATAAAGAGTCGTTAAGTAGTAAGTGGGTAAAGTCTCTATGAGCTAAGGTTTAACAAGATCACCATTGCCTTAATCCCTAAGATAGATTATAATCAGCAAATAAGGATGCTTTATGCGGATGCATTTAATTGTGACAGAATTCTACATGTCTAGGTCTCAGGAAGAAGTAACGCCTAAGTCTTAAGAATGATATGCCGCCTCGAGATAAGCAATCATTGCACTAATAAACAAACCAACGTTCTGATTGGATTAATAATGGTTAATACAATTTTCTTATATTTGGCTAGACCGCTCTTTTATCTTCTGTTAATTTGCTTGCGTGGGTTAAAGTGTCTTGAATTGATTTTAGTCACCACAAAACCTGTGTCAGTCTCTCAGACTGAAAACCCCCCTTTTCCATTAGATTTAGGATTAACATAGGTTTAGCATAGATTAGACTAACTTAGATTATAAAAACCAAAGTATTAATAAATTGAAAGATTTAACTTCGCTTCAAGTGTTCGACACCCTACTTACCACGAAACTCCTATCGATCGGGTACACTGCCCGTTCAAGTGTTGTTTTTGGTTAAGTAGGCAAATTATAAATTTAAAACTTGAATCATAATTTAACACCACACAGCGACACATCAGTGGTTTATGCAGTAATTTTTCTAGAAAACAAAAATGCAAAACCTGTCAGGTGGTTCTGACATCGTCAGGATTTATACTTGACGGCGTCAGAACTGTAGCAAAGGAGAAATCCATGTTTTTTTTGAATTTTTTAAAAGTTATTTTTTGTTTAATTTTCAGAATTTTTAATATTCCATATTTTTGCAGAAAATCATGATTATATTAGTACTAACATTCTATCTTTATTGCTTTTTTAGAATTTTAGTTTATGATTATAAAGGGTTTATATAATTTACCGTCGATTTTACGCTAGGTATAGTTATTTTTGTCTTTGATTTTCAGGCTATATTAGATAAGGAGAGTCCGAAAGTTTATTGGATTTTCACATGGACGATTCTTGGATGAAGATTTAGCCGGATCATTTAGTTTCTTCTACGAGCCTTAGAAGCTATTCTTTCATTTTCATTTTCTTTGTTCTTAAAAAGAAGTGTAATATACCAAAACATAATTTACGACAGTAATTTTGGCCCAAACTTAAATTTTTTTATGACATATATCGGTGAAACTATAGTATTAGAAGATGTTGGTCCCTTTGAATGTGATATACACATTTCATGGCAACAAAGTGGGTTTTAAACAGATATATATGAACAATATAAAGAACAAGTTTAAAACACACATAAGTAACTTTTCAACGTATAGGTTCTTATTAGAATCAAATAAAGAATCTATGACACACCTTGCTTGCGAAATAGCAAGGTGGTTGTATGACAATTGGGGTGTTATCTCCTTCAAACTTAATCTCTAACCAAAGTTATGAGAGTAAAAAAACAAACAACTTAACTAGAACTGAAGCTTCACCTTCAGCAGTTCTATTATGTTTGTTTGAGAGATAAATGAACTCTTTAATGTGTTTCACATTAATTGGAAGAGATAGCATTTACTCTTATTATCCCTTTCCTTTTATAGGCAAAGGAATTAGGGTTTACAAGTTAACCTAGTACGTGTGTCATGCATTAAATGGGTGGTTGAGATACCATTTAATACATACGTGCTTTAAGGTACTAGGTACAGTCCTTTAAGGAAAGTTGTTGTACTTCTATACCAACTTTAGAAGTATCTATTCCCAAGGAGATTGCTTTATTCTTTTTGACTTAAAGCAATCTTTTTTCCCGCCTTGTAAACCTTCTAGAAGTGAAACCTTTTGTTTCAATCTTCTGTTAAGGAGACAGACATCGTTCAACTTGGAATTGTCAATCAAGCTGAACTGAAGCTCTTGCTAAGGTCTTCTCTTCAGTTTCTGAACCGCCACATAAAATGAAGTGAAGATGATCTTGATCTTCTAAGCACTTGAAGAAATGGAGCTGAACTTTCTTCAGCGACTCAAGCTAAACATTTTTCAGCTTGATTAATACTTAAGGGATTTTATGTTTAAATCTACTGAGAGACTGAAGGGCTCAGGAACTAACCCCAACAATCTCCCCCTATTTGAATATACAAATAGCCTAAGTTAAAATCTGTTGTAAGTAAGCAAAAAAACTTCTTTTTACATAACTGATATAAATTGAACAACAAAAACTGATAACCACTTCTATTAACTTTCATTACATTACAAATACAAAAGATAAAGTTAATACAAAAGATCATAACATTTATTGTCTTAGGTGCTCAATGGACCTCTTTTTCATGCTGAACTGATGACTTGTGTTTCTTGGTTGACCTAGAGTGGTCTTTAAAGTCACAAGCTTTTTCCTGTTCTTGTAAGCTAAATCATTTAGCTCGTCTAGAGGATCTTGTTCTTTGAGGGTTCTGTTGAAATCAATTCTTAGTTTTTTCCATTTTGATTAAGGTAGTCTATTCTTGTCTTTTTTATCCCATAGATGGTCTTCTATCTTTTTTCCTTTCTGTCAGGACAAGCTTGTACTACCTCTCTCCATTCAGCCAGATGCAGATCACTGACCTTGAAATTTGAAATGACTTTATTAGTTCCATCTTCCCTATATACTTTCAGTGTGATAAGGCCCTTTATTGTGAGAACTTTACAGTTTTTGATCTTAGAGCTTTTCCTTATTTTTAGCATTTTGTCATAGTATTTATCACACATCAGCTTCTTGTTATAGTACTGTGTCACTACATCAATGCCCATAAGATCAACCAGTTCATTCGTCACCTTTTCTACTTCTTGTTTGGCCAACTCAGCTTTGAGAGATTCTTAAATCCTCTTTTGTTCTTCAATCTTCTCAGCAGTAAGGTGAATTTGTTCACCACCTTCAGTGACAAAACTAAAATTCTTCATCTTATTTTGCTTAGAGGATTCAACCATCGAATCAGCTGGATTGGCATGATCATCTTCAAAATCACTTTCAGTCTCTTCTTCTTCTTCAGCATCTTTAGAAGACATAACTTTTTTGCCTTTGCTCTTTGGAAAGAGAGGAGATTGGAATGATGAAGTAGTTGGGAGGGTTATTGGTTGTTGATGTGCTGTCATGTAGGATCAATTTATTAATTACCAAGTTTTAAATTTATCTTTAGCCGACTTATCCTAAAACAACACTTTAACGGGCAGTGTACCCGATCGAGTGGAGTTTCGTGGTTAGTAGGGTGTCGAACACTAAGAACGAGGTCGTTAACCGTATACTCTATCAGTATTTTAATTACTTTAATAAGTTAATTCTAATTACTTGTTAAACCTATGCTAAACCTAGTTCTAATGGTAATAGGGGGTTTTCAACCTGAGAGACTGGCACAGGTTTTAGGGTGACAATAATCAATTCTAAACACAATAAACATGCAAGAAAAGAATCAGAAGATAAAAGAGCGTTACAAGCCAAATGATAGAAAACCGTATTAGCCATATTAAATCTAATTAAACGCTGGTTTGTTTATTTAGTGCAATGATTTCTTATCTCGAAGCGGCATATCATTCTTAAGACTTAGGCGGGACATCATCCTAAGACCTAGACACGTTGAATCCTGTCACAATTAAGTTATCCGCATAAAGCATCCTTTTAGTTAAATTATAATCTATCTAGGGATTAAAGCAATGGTGATCTTGTTAAACCCTAGCCCATCGGGACTTTACCCACTTATTGTTTGACGGTATTTTATATACTGGTAGTTCATTGTTCAAGTCTTTATCAATTAATTAAGAACATACTTGTTGAAACATTACGGGTCACGTGCCGGTCCAACTAAGTTCATAATTTAAAGACAAAGATAGAACATTATTTATGATCCTATTGGTCCAGTAATATAAAACACGATATGGAGAGCTATCCCAGTATCTAGTTCACTTGTTAGGCGTAACTAGACCCAGTTGAATGATAGAACGCATATTCAAACACGTAGACAAGTATCATGTGATAAACATAATTAAAATTTCAACGATAAATTAAGAAATCGATTTTAAAACAAACCAAACATTAAACCTTTATTAAGATGGCTAATACCCTAGGGTATTAGCCCATAACCATTGTAATTATACAAGC
The DNA here is from genome assembly GCA_026074375.1 of Tanacetum coccineum. Lineage (NCBI taxonomy): Eukaryota > Viridiplantae > Streptophyta > Magnoliopsida > Asterales > Asteraceae > Tanacetum > Tanacetum coccineum. Next base: position 64,794 of record BQNB010004563.1, on the reverse strand, counting down.
GTGATCAAATAACCAAGGTAAACTAAACGTTTTACCGAACTATACCAAAAATTAAATGATTACAAGAGTATAGGAATTACACGGTGTCTTCTATGGAATCATGATCGATGCTTGACCTTTGGTTGCTCTTCTTTTCTTCAGAAGATCGTCTTGTATGTGTATGGTATAGAGAATATGATTTTGCACACTGAAAACTTGTTTTTGAGTCTTCTATTTATAGTGTCTGAAAAAGACTGGATACGCCGTATTAAGCTAGGTCAATACGGCGTATAAGGGTGTTTTCCTTAGAGAGCGCGCTAAGTTTATAATCAATCAGATATAACTTCCCAAAATATATTTATTCACCAAATCTCTGAATAGTTATCCAGCTGGATACGGCGTATAGGGAAACATGGATACGCCGTATTGGGAAGTGAGAATACGCGTTTTCTTGTGAAGTCCAAGCGCCGATACGCCGTATCTCCTTTTGTGGATACGGCGTATTGAGCAGAATTAAGCAATCTTTAAACATCATCGTTTAAGCTCCAAAAAGTGCGCCTTTTAGCATGTCTTCACAAATTACTCCGTAATTACTGCAATTTACAATTTTAAGCAATTAAGTAACGATTCTTGCAATAATTATATAAAAGTGGATAATTTATTTGGGATAGATGATGGTATAAATGTAACGTTATTTGATGTCATCAAATATCCTCCCACTTGAATCCTACTTGTCCTCAAGTAGACTCTAGAAATTTATTGAAAATGTATCCCAACCGAAGTTAAGGATTTTTCCGATTAAGCACTTCTTTCGTTTTAATCATCTATACAAGACCAAGCACCCCATGAAATATGGAAATGAAAACACTCAGTTCACTCAACTAATCTAGGGTGTAACATTGAATTGGAATGCTCACTATTTGCGGTATTCCATAACTCAAGCTAAAGTATTCGACATATTTATTGTTCCCTAGTGATTGTTCTTTTAGATAGCATTTTAAGATGAAGTCTAAGACAATCTAAAAGTATTCGGATTTTGGGTGTGAGGGGTTGAGTAAGGCAACTAAATTGTTATTGGTGAAGGTTATTTTATCAAAAGTAAACTCAACTTGATTTGTAGGTAAGAAAGGATTTGGGATTTCAAGTCTTTCTTGAGTCTCAGGTTCTTCCTTTGGAGTTATGTTTGGAGATGAGGGGTTTTGTGATGATGATTATGCCATTTTGTTTTCTAGGGTTTTAAAGGTTTGATCTGGTTTGAGAGGTTTGTATGTGTGTTTGATGAGTTTGTTGTAATGAGAGATTTGTGAAAAGTAATGGTTTTATGTGATGTGTTTGAAACATCTTTTCAAAAAAATTGTTCTTTTTTGAAAGACTATAAAGAATTTTGATGAGGTTTTTAGGGTTTTTATTTCGATACGAGTTAAACTTTGCAGTAGTTGATAAGTTAGCTGAAGTGATTTCTGGGACACCCTGGAACAGTGATTCAAGCCGCTCTATTCAACTGTTAATGAGGTTGATGGAGGGTGTTGATGGTCATTGTTTGTCAATTGGATGTCTCTTTTTAATAAGATTAAAACTAAATAATTCCTATTCTTTTAAGAAAATATTTAGAGAAATTTATATTAATTTTGAAAATCCTATTTGCTTTTAAAACTGACCTTGTGATTGATAATTCAAGAAGCTAAAGTAGGTTCAGGTTTGGTGTTATGTTATACTGAATAGGTATTCGTAATCTTTCTCAACACCAATACTCTAGCGAGGCGACATTAACCTAAAACTTGTCTTACAAATCCATGAATGAGACATATGTGATTTGATCAGTGTTGGATTAAAAAGCTTCATTTAGGGTGTTTGGAATTACTGCTTGCTATTATCAAGTTAGTGCCTGCTCAAGAAGGATAGGTTTGTGTTATTACCGTAGCACTAGATTGTGAAAAAAACTATAAGTAGTTAGATTCTGCCAGCTATCCAATCTTTAGTACTGCTAGTGTAACTTAGAACTGCTAGTATATGTTAGTACTGCTAGAGTAAAGTTAGTACTGCTAGAAGTAAAGTTAGTACTGCTGGTGGAGAATAAAGAAAATATTCTAAGTAGTTACTACTGCTTGTACACAGTTAATGTTGCTGGTGTATAAGTTACTGCTGCTAGTGTTCAGAGTTAATGCTGCTGGTATAAAGTTACAACTGCTGACAAAGTTACAACTGCTAATGGATAAAGATTGCTTATGTGATATGTACGAGATATTTTTGAAAAAGATATGTATAAGTTATTTGTTTAGAAGATCATGATAACTTAGGAAAATATTGTAAGCCAATTAGGACTCCTTGGTGTATAAAAGGAGGTCCTAGGGCATAGAGATTGATATCTTTTCATTGTTCTGTCAATCTATCTGTAGCTTCAAGGTTTTGTAAACCCTAACACTATTAAGAGTGTTCGTATTATATTAAGGCTGAAAGTCTGGTAAACTGTTTATTATTAATCTTGTTCATTACTGTTTCATTAAAATTCTTCTTAGTATCATTGACTAGATTCCGCATAGTCTTTGATATTTACAATTAAAGTTTCTATCATAGTTGTTTTGAATTTATTCAATACAACTTAGCCTTACATAAGCTAAGAAATTCAAGATCCATTCAAGTGGGATCAACAAGTGGTATCAGAGCCTGTGAGAAGCTTTGAATAAGAAGAAACTTTACTACACACAAGATCTACTTTTTCAAGAAGCAATGGATTCTAAACTACTCAATACCATCAATCCACTCCCCTTGCTACGGAGACCTAATTCTTCTTCATTATAGTTCATACTCCAACCTGGTGAGTACGATCTCTGAAAGATGAGGATGGAGCATTACCTACAGTGTATTGATTACACTCTATGAGAGATCATAGAAAATGATAATGCACCCATAGTAACAAAAACTGTTGATGTTAGGAGGGGACTGTATCTCCTAACAAGGTGTTGAAGAAGAAGCACAAAGAATGGCCAGAGTTAAAGGCAAGTAAAGGCAACTTTGTTGAATTGTCCTTACCTATTGAAGCATCAATTAATGTTCAACTTCATATAAGGATGCTAAGGACTATGATGAGATGACAGTCAGGCTATTGGAACAGTTTTGGTTGGTAATACTGCTACAAAGAAAACTCAGAAAAATCTTCTGAAGTAGCAGTATGAAAACTTTGATGCATCTAGCACAGAAGTGATTAAGCAAACCTATGAAAGGCTTCAAAAGCTAATTAGTCAACTGGAGATGCATGGTGAAGTCATCCCTCAAGAAGACATCAATCAGAAGTTATGAAAAGTTTGTCACAAGAATGGACTATGCATACTATTGTGTGGAGGAACAAACCAGAGATTGAGACATTGAGTTTGGATGACCTCTTTAACAACCTGAAGGCTTATGAATCAGAGGTCAAGGGGACATCTAGCTCAACCACAAACTCACATAATGTAGCCTTTCTGTCCTCTAGCAGCACTAACAGTGCAACTAGAGCAGTTAATACTGCTCAGGGTGTTAATACTGCTAGCACTCAGGGTGCTGCTGATAGCTCAACAACTATTGAAAATTTGGGTAGTGATGATGGGATTTATTTCCTTCTTTGCTATCCAAACCAAGTACTACCACAGCTTGATAAGAAGATCTTTTAACTAAATCTATCTATATGATCTAGAAGAGATGGACTTGAGGTGGAACATTGCTATGCTGACTATGAGGGCAAGAAGATTCCTGAAGAATACTGGAAGGAAGCTGGACATGGCCAACAAAGAAAGAATTGGGTTTGACAAGTCCAAGGTGGAGTGTTTCAACTGCCACAAGAGAGGACACTTTGCAAGGGAGTGCAGGGCACCCAGGAATCAAGACAGCAGGAACAGGGAGCCTACCAGAAGGACTGTGCCAGTTGAGGAAACTACTTCAAATGCCTTAGTGTCTCAGTGTGATGGCTTTGGCTATGATTGGAGTGACCAAGCAGAAGAAGGTCCAACCAATTTTGCTCTCATGGCTTATTCTTCAACAAGTTCAAGTTCTTCTACAAACTCTGAGGTATCTAATGACTCAAATTGTTGTTCATCTTGTTTAGAATGTGTAAAAGATCTAAAAGAACAAAATGAACAATTAGTTAAAGACTTAAGAACAGCTAGGATAAGTGTTGTCTCTTATAAAACTGGTTTAGAATCTGTAGAAGCTAGACTGTTAGTCTTTAAGAAAAATGAGTCTGTGTATGAGGAAGATATAAAACTCTTAAAACGTGAAATCTATTTAAGAGATTTAGATATTACAGAGCTTAAAAGGAAGTTAGAGTTGGCTACAAAAGAAAAAGATGAGGTTCAACTTACAGTACAAAAATTTGAAAATTCATCAAAAAGCCTAAGTAAACTTCTAGACAGTCAGATAATAGATAAGTGTAAAACATGATTAGGGTATAATGTTGTCCCACCTCCCTATACTGGGAATTTTATGCCACCAAAATCTAATTTAGTTTATCCTAGTCTAGATGATTTTGTTGATGTGAATGAGTCTGTTAGTGAGTCTGTAGTTGAAAAGCCTACTGTTGAGACTAATGAACCTAAAACTACTAGGAAAGAAAATGGAGCCCCAATTATTGAGGATTGGGTATCTGATAGTGGTGAAGAAAATGTGCCTAAAGATAAAACAGTTGAGATGTTTAATAAACCTAGTTTTGCTAAGATAAACTTTGTTAAGTCTACTAAGCAAGTAAAATCTCCTAAGAAAACACGAGTTGATAAAAATAGGCAAAACACACCTAGTCCTAGAGGGAACAAGAGAAACTGGAACCAACAGATGTCTCAAAAATTAGGGAGTAATTTTGAGATGTTCAATAAAGCTTGTCATGTGTGTGGTAGTTTTGATCACTTGAAGAATGATTGCAATAACTGGTATAATAATGGAAGATTTGCAAAACCAGTTTGGACCAATGTTCAAAGGGTGAACAAACAGAATTTCTCTAAATTAACTCACCCTAGTCTAAAAAGGAACATGGTTCCAAGAACAGTCTTAACTAGGTCTAGCCTAATTTCTCTTAATACTACTAGACCAATTAATACTGTTCAACCAAGAACAGCAGTGAATAATGCAGGACCCATAAAAATGTTATTAATAATGCATATTCAACTGCTAGAAGGAATTTCAACAAAATAACAGCAGCTAATAATAGTAATTTCACTAAAAAGGTTAATATTGTTAAGGGAACAAAAGTTAATACTGCTAGACCAAAAGCAATTCTTAGTGCTATTAAGGGAAACAAGGGAAATGTTGTTAAGGCCTCAGCATGTTGGGTTTGGAGACCAAAGCACAAAGTTTTAGACCATGTCTCCAGAAACAATGGTGCATCAATGTCCTTTAAAAGATTTGACTATATTGAAGCACAAGGCAGATCCAAGTCAGTAATGGCTTGAGTCCCCAAAAGAAACTAATTGTCCTACCATTATGTGTAGGGCAATCCACAGCAAGATTTGAAGGATAAAGGAGTGATTGACAGTGGTTTCTCTAGGCACATGACAGGAAACAGATCCTATCTTGCAGATTATGAAGAAATTGATGGAGGATTTATTGCCTTTGGAGGCAATTCCAAAGGAGGGAAAATTACTGGGAAAGGTACAAAAGCATGTGATGATGCAGGTAAATCTATAATAGAGACAGTACCTGGCAAAGATTACATTCGGCTACCAATGTGGCCTGCTGATCCACTATTCTCTCAAAATTCAAAGGATTCTCCTGATGCTGGATTCAAACCATCAGGGGAGGAAGAAAAGATGGATACTGAAGATACAGGGAATGAAAGTGAAGCTTCAGGGAAAGATAGTAAGGTTCCAAGTACAGAGGATCTAAGAGAGGATCAAAGAGTTAATCAAGAGAAGGATGCTAGTGTTAACAGCACTAACACTATTAATAATGTTAGTCCAACTGTTAATGCTGTTAGAATAGAGGATAATGTTGTTGATGAAAACATAGTCTATGGATGTGCTGATGATCTAAATATGCCTAAATTAGAAGATATTGTTTATTCAGATGATGATGAAGATGTTGGTGTAGAGGCTAACATGAACAATTTGAATACATTTATGCCTGTCAGTCCTATTCCAACTACAAGAATACACAAAGATCATCCAGTTGAACAAATTATTAGAGACTTGAATTCAGCACCTCAAGCAAGAAGAATGACAAAGAATTTGAAAGAACATGGTTTGTTTAGTTCAGTTCAGCAAAGAACAAACCATAAAGACTTTCAATAATCAATTATTAATCTAAAAACAATCAATGAAACCGAGGAGTAGTATAGAATATCCTCAGGGGTCGTTTATCCCCAACGAGGCTGTGCTGAAGAATCGATACAGTCCATAAGACTGAAGTTTGAATGAAGAAGTAATGATTTGAGTGTAGAAGCTAAATTAACAATAACAAGCAAAAAAATCGATAGAAAAAACCTAAAAAATGAAAAGCTAAATAAAACTTAAATCCTAAAACGGGGTGAACAAAAACGAGGGTCAAAAACCTAAATTTACAAATTAAACCCTAAAACAAATTTAGAAAAGCTAAATAGATTCTAAATGACAAATAACGAAGTTTTAAAAAAAAACTTAGACTGAAAAACGGAGGTCGTTTGACCAAAAACGGAGTCAATGTCAAGAACCGTACCCGAGACCCGTTCTTTAAAAATCAAAAGTTTGCAAAATTAACCCTACGAAAGTTTTTCTATTTTTCCTACGTAAAATATGACCAAAGAAAATTTCCTAAAAAAGAAAAATATTTTTTTTGATAATTTTTGTATTTTTTATGAATTTTTAAACATTTAAACGAAATTAATTATAAAATACTAAACTATTTTTTAAAAAAATTCTGAAAAAATTACTAAAATTACTTTACCCTACAACGTATTCCTAAGAAAAATAAGAAACCCGATATTCAGCTTATAAATAAGCTCAGAATAAGCTCAAAAGAGCTTATAGCCAAACGGGCAAAAACCCCCTTATATACCAAAGTGCCCAAGGGTCTAACAGAAAAGACCCAAGGGCACAGCGGTAAGAGTGTTTATAAAAGGAGGGTGTATTGAAGGGTTTGAGACCCGGGTACGGTCTTTCTCACCCGGTTTTCCCCTTATCTCCCTGTTTTTTAAGAAAAACTTTTTTAAACCAAACTATAATAACACATGGGCATAATCATTTTCAATAACTACATCTTTTCGTGAATGCTTATAAATAACTGTACAAAGGCTTTTTTGAATGCCAGTTTGCTTAGCTAAAGACACTTAAAGGCAAAAATGGCTTTTTCTTTTTGACTGTTAGTGCATACAAAAACTAAGCAGCTGGAAGGTGAACAATAAGTCAAACAAAGCACAACATCACCACAAAAAGCAACTAAGAACACTAAGATAGCAATTAAAAAGCACTAAATAAGCTAGAACAAGAATAAGCTATCTCCTACACTATGCTTAAAAAAATCAAATGGCCACTTTTGTGCTTAGGATTAGGCACTCTAAGGGGGGGGGGGGGGGGGGGGGGGGGGGCTGAAGGCTTAAGGCTACTATGTGTTTGTCAATTATTTGAAAACGACTAAGTTGTCCATTTTCTGCTGATAGAGATATTCGTTTCTGCTGGACGACTTATAAGCCGTTCCTGTGATTAAGGTTCCTTGCTGGTCATGTTCTCATTTCTGCTAGACAGATATAGGATCTGCTGATCTTATTTATAGACAGTGATTTAATCGTAATAAAGGAATTAAAGTTATATTCAAAATTATCTCATTAATATAGGAAATGAAAAGAAATAATCTAAGAGTTGATGATAATCTCTAAGCGTTTTAGTTATCTTGATTAGCAATTAGAGTTACTTCTCTAATATAAAGAAACCTTTAGCATTAGGGTTACGTACCGAATGATTAACGATTACACAAACAGTTTATGAATCAATAGAAAGATTCCATAGAGGAACACGTTTTATATTTGTTTCTTCATTATACACTTTTAGTTTCCGCCTAAACAATTGTTAGTAGTCCTCTCAACGTTATACATTGTGCATTACATAGTACTATACAAACCACAAAGGCTAGAAGAGCTATCTATTTTTAAAGATCTAACAAGTGGTATCAGAGCCTGGAGAGAGCCTCTGTAAGAAGAATCACTTGTTAACCATACAAACAAAACTGTGATTTCTCTAATCTTACTATGTCAGAACCCATCCTCTAATACTACCTCAGTCACCATTCACTTATCCTAACCCTAATCCATCTGCTGTCACCTTCATGTCACTCAAGATGTTTACCGTCAGGAATCTTTCATACCTGAACCACACAAACAATGCCTACATTCACTCAAACTGCTTTCTCACAACCTCTTTCTCATAAACCAAACATCTATCTTCTCACAACCTGCATCACTTTTAACAACTCAACCTACTCAGGAACAACCAGACTGGTCAGCAGTACCCTAACAATGTCCAGTCACAACAGTTTCAACATTCCAAACAGCCACTATCTCTGCCAACAATGCAAAATTTCCTTATCTAGAGATGGAAAAATAAAGAGATATGCAATGAAGATGGATACTGGCTACAGAAATGCTGATCATAATCTTGGAGGATTAGTTTCAGCAAGGGAACAGTCCAAAGAGGTTGGGGAAAAATGCAAATGAAATTACAAATGTTCATACCTCCTGGAGCTCTTTTTTTAGGATGAAACATGATGCTGTACAAAGGGAGAATAAGGTGAGAAACTTGTTGCTTCAGGCCTTGACCTGAAGAGATACATAATGCCCATTTTCATCATTATGAGACGCAAGGGATATTGTGGATGGCAGTTAATAGTCAAGTTTGGTGGGAATGAAGAATCAAGAATAGGGAAGAGCTGGAAGGACCAAGCCTCAAGGTCAGCAGTTTACAGAATTTCTCGAGGTGTGACGAAGTGAGAAGTCCAAGCAGCGAAGTTATCGAGGGCCAGGGGTCAGTTCAGAATATTCTGAAGGCCATACTCTAGACAATCAACAGAGAGTCTCGCATAGGTCACGGTTCAGACAACACGATTCACTACAACCTGCAAAGCTCTCTCCTCTACGACACTTTCTCTTCTTCGTAAGTGCGTCAGACAAAGTTGCCTTTGCATTAAAAAACAAGAGGGGCCTAGAGTCAATGAGCTTTGATGACCTGTATAACAACTAAGGTTAACTTGAACTTGATGTCGGAATTGGTCATAGGTTATGTGTGTGGAAAGCTGCTGCAGCTCCCCACTCAATCTGCTTTCATTGAGCTGCCAGTCACGGCTCAAAGTCTTACTTATTCTGGATCAGTCAAAGTAGTTGTTCCATCATTTTATCAGACATCTGTTCGTTCTGACAACTATAATGGAATGTGTTTTTGCATTCTTTGTTGCTGAGAAGAACCAATCAAGATATGATTATGAAGACTTTGACCAGGTTTGATCATTTGGAGATGCTAGAATAGACTTAAAGTGGCAAATTGCTAGCACACCTTGATGATTAATAGTGTTTGAGAAGAAAGCACCAAAGAGATAAAGCTACAACAATCATTCAAAACCTGTCAGATTAACAGAAGGAAGGTTAATTGCTACAAATGTCTTCATTAGGAACATTTGCTAGGGAGTGTCATGGAAGACAGTTGATAGAAGGCTAGGTATTCTGCCTTTAAGGTCACAGAAGGTTAAGAACAGACGAAACCAAAAGCTTGTTCTCAGTTTGAGTCCAGGTGATTGGCCAGATCATGCCGGCAGAAAACAAGACTGGTGAGGTTGAGAAGGTATTTGGGATGATGGCTGGGCTTCATGCTGATAGTGGTGGTGCTGGTGTTTCTGATGCTGGTGCTGAGTTTGCTACGATGGAGATTTCTCCTAAGGTATAAAATTGACCCCTTGGTTGTGATTCGAAAATTAATGATCTAAATAATATGTATAATAATCTTGATAGATTGTATAATGATTGTTAACATTACATCAGCATATCAGAATGCTGTTAAAACAAAAGATCACAAAAAGATTGAACCGATAAACTCAGTATGCATTAAATAAAAGATTAGGGTTTTATCTGCTAATCTAGAAAACACCACCAACACACCGATTTATACTGAAAACTAAATGATCAGGCACAAAAGAAAAGAAATGACTGGTAAGTTAAGTGGTATGAAGCGACCATTACTAGATTTGAAAAAAAGTGGCAGGAATCTTTCCAAAACTTGAACAAGTTGATAAATAGCTCTATGTCTACAAAACTAAAATTGGTCTAGGATTTAGAAGAGTACTTTGGGAGTAAGACATGTTTTGATTTGTCTAGACCTAGTACCATGGTACCCAGAACCTGTGAAGTTGAAGGATAAACCTCTACTCAAGTTTGACACGGCTGGGAGATGCATGCAGTTCTCCCTCCCAGTCACAGGAACTTTATATCCCACCCCCAGTACAAGTCTGACATAGAGAAACACGGTAAGTAATGTTCAAAGTCTGATAACAACCTTCTGAAAACTATTTCAAAATCAATGACTTTGTCTCTTGTTATAACACTGACAAGTCGTCAACATCAAAGACCTGATGTCCCCCCTGTGATTCTAGCCTCAAGACCAAGACCAAAGACTTCCCCACCTGCGTAGAAATCAAGACTTTGCCATGAGTCTGATGTTAGAAGACCAAATTCACTGCTGGCATTCCTAATTTTTCTTGTTCTGAGAATGTAAATCTCCCAAGATTTTATTGTAATAAAGTGAATGAACAATAGGAACGTGTGTAAAAACAATTCTGTGCGTGTTAAGAATGTGTTTTGTTGTGGTAGTAAATTGCATTAAACATAAAGATTGTGACTTTTTAATTGGTTATATTCGTGTCCCCTTGTAAATCTAAAGCAGCATCTGTTCCTGCTGGTAGTAGGAATTCGTCAGCATCTGTTACTGCTGGTGGATCTGATCCTGCTGCTCGTAGAAACAGACCAGCAGTCAATTCTGCTGGTAGACCAAATCCTACTAGAAGGGTTGGACAGGCAGCACATCTTGCCACTGCTCAAGACATCCTTCTAGATGGTCAGAAAAGATCAGCACCTGTTTCTGCTGTGAAGACCAGTTTCTGCGATTGGCGTAATCCTGCTGCTAGACCATATTTCAGACCATCATCTGTATATTTTAATAATATGTATTGGCCTGAATTCTATGACCCTATGCATATGAATGAGGGACAATGGGGTACTGCTGTTAAGAACTCAGCATGTCTACTCTTGAAGGAATAAAAGACACATTTTTGGGGTCAAGAGTAATGGTTGATCTCATCATCCACATACGATTCACAATTAAATGATCAACAAGGCAGCACCAAGTCATACCTGGCTTGGGTCCCTCAAGTGTACTAATGTTTGTTGTTGATGATTTGTAGGGTGACCTAGTACAGATAATGCCATAGGTATAGTTTGACATGGTTGCTCAGAAGTATGACAGAGAAACAGGAGAAGCTTGATGATTTTGTTGTTCAGGTCAAGGGAGGCCATGTCAAATTTGGAGAAATTTGGAGGTGGAGATGGTAGAATATCAGGAAAAGGCACCATACGGACTTCAAAGCTTGACTTTGAAAATGTCTACTATGTTGAAGAGCTGCAGCACTTTAACTTGTTTTCTGTATCACAAATTTGTGATAAAAAGAACAAAGTTCTCTTCACAGACACTGATTGTTTGGTGCTTTCCGAAGAATTCCAATTGCCTGATGCAAGTCAGGTGGTACTAAGAATTCCTAGGAAACATGATCTCTACACATTCCACATCTCAGACCTGCAACCAGAACAAAAGGTTACTTGTTTAGTAGCAAAAGCATCCTTAGATGAATCCACCAGATGGCACAGAAGGATGGCTCATGTGAACTTCAAAACAATCAACAAGTTAGCTAAGGGAGGTCTGGTTGATGGGTTACCTCTCAAGGTGTTCACCAATGAACACAACTGTGTTGCTTGCAACAAAGGAAAGCAACATAAGGCTTCCTATAAGCATATTTCTGCTGTGAGACTTATTACTGAAACTCTGCAATTGCTGCATATGGACCTTTTTGGTCCTACCAATATCAGGAGTATTGACCAGAAATACTACTCCTTAGTGGTTACTGATGACTTTAGCAGGTTTTCTTGGACTTTCTTTTTGAGTACTAAGGATGAAACATTTTATGTCCTTAAAGAATTCATTACCTTAATAGAAAACCAGCTGAATAAAAAGGTTAAAGGAATAAGGTGTGATAATGGGACAGAGTTCAAAAATGCAAAACTTATTGAACTCTGTGGGGAAAAGGGAATTAAGAGGGACTATAGCAATCCTAGAACCCCACAACAAAATGGGGTTGCTGAGAGGAAAAATAGGACTCTTATAGAGGCTGCTAGAACCATGTTGGCAGACTCTAAATTACCTACCATGTTTTGGACTGAGGCTGTTAGCACGGCTTGTTATGTTTTAAACAGGGTGTCTATTACTAATCCCCATAATAAAACACCTTATGAATTGATATCTGGGAAGGTTCCTCAGATAAGTCATCTTAAACCTTTTGGGTGTCAAGTAACTATCCTTAATACAAGTGACTATTTGGGAAAATTTGAGGGTAAAGCTGATGAAGGTTATCTTGTTGGGTATGCTTCAAATAGCAAGGCCTATAGGGTTTATAATCTACCAAACAAGAGGGTAGAGGAAACCCTGAATCTGAGATTTTTAGAAGATAAACCCAATGTTCAGGGAATTGGTCATGAGTGGTACTTTGACCTTGACTATTTAACTGATTCACTAGGTTATACTCGTTTTAAAACTGACACACCTGCAGGTACACAAGAAACTAACATAAATGCAGGTACACAAGATCATGACTCAGATTCAGAAGTAGATGAGCAAGTGATAGTGGTTCCTTCATTTCCTTCTAACAGTTTTGCAGGTCCTTCATCAAGCAATGGTCCTAGTGTTATGGAACGCAATGCAGATTATGCAGAAGAGCTTGCTAAGCTTCAAAGACAAGAATATGAAGCTAAGGACGCAGCTGCACGATATGGTTATTTGTTCTCACAAGCAACAACAGAAATACTATGTCAAGCTGAAGCTGAAATTCGAAACCAAGGTGTTTCTGCTGTTAAGGATCCTGCTGGCATTGATTCTGCTGTTAGGGAACCTGCTGGTATTGTTTCTGCTGATGGTGTATCTACTGGCAGTCCTTCTGCTGATAGTGATCCTGCTGGTAGTAATCCTGCTGATTGCTTTCCACCTGCTGGTAGTGTTGAACCTGCTGATGAGAGCAATCCTGCTGTCAGTTCATCTGTTTCTGCTGACTTCCACCCTGTCTACGCTGATGAGTCTACACTTCCTCCTGGTCACCAATTGGGCTCAAGTGAAAACACTACACGATTTCCCGTCCCCTCTGATGTGTGCATGGATCCAATCTCATCGGGCATCTTCACATCTTCCTCGTATGATGATGATTTTCGTGCTGTTCTACAAAAAAGGGTAAACACATTCTACCTCAGTCTCAGATTCTTGGTGGATCTTGCGTTTCTTCCCGTTTCTGGACAAGAAGCAGGAGCTCAAAATCCAAAGTTTGGTGAAAGTGCTTTCATTGGATATATTCAAGATCAACAAAGGACCAATCATACAGACCAACTTCATTGTCTGTTTGCTTGCTTCCTTTCTCAGTTAGAACCAACTAGTATAGCTAAAGCACTTAAGGATCGATTGGGTTGATGCTATGCAAGAAGAGATGCAATAGAGTTCATAACCAGCAAGTATGGAAACTAGTCCCTTTTACCTGTCGGCAAACATCGCAATAGGGACAAAATGGATTTTGAAGAACAAGCGGTCGATGCCATGAGGATATAGTTGTATGGAATAAGCAAGGTTTGGTGCACAGGGAACACTGTCAAGAGGAGGGCATTGATTATGATGACGGGTTATTTGCACAGTGGCCAGATAGAGGCAATCAGACTGTTCTTGGCTTTCGCTTCGTATATGGGGCTTTCTGGTATATCAGCTGGATGTTTAAGAGTGCCTTTCTCTATGGAGAAATTTGAAGAAGAAGTGTATGTTACTCAGCCTATATAGGCTTTGAAGATCTTACTTCCCAAAGCATTGTATATTAGAGTGGTTAAAAGCTCTGTATGGACTTATAAAGCACCTCGGCCTGATATGGATAGATTGTCTGCTTTTATGTTACAACACAATTATCAGAAGATTGGTTACTATTGACAAGACAATGTTCATCACAGAATGATTCCAGGGATATACTCTTGGTACTAGGTTTATGTGGATGACATTCATTTTTGGCTTGGCTCAACCAATAAAGCATGTGTGATGAATTTGAGGTGTGATGAAAGGTGAATGTGAAATGAGTGCTATAGGGAGAGATGACTTTCTTCTTAGGTCTACAGATGAAACAGTTGCTGATGGTATTTCATCAGCCACATGACAAGTATATTTAATGACATGCTTTCTAAGTTCGATCCATGGAATCTGTCAAGAACTGCAACAAACACCTATGGAAAACTGCTAAGACCCAAATTGAAAGATGAAAATGATCCTCCAGTTAATGTACATTTGTAAAGTTCTCAATGGATTGGCTCACTTATGTATCTCACAGCTTCAAGACACATGACATAATGTTGAGTTAGTGCACTTGTTCCAGGACATCCATTGTTACGCCAATGACTTCTCAGTGAATGCAGTCAAGAAAATTTTCAGTATCTAAAAGGGCAATCAAAACTCGGCTTGTGGTACCCTTAAGATTTCTCCCTTTCAGTTGGAAGGCCTTACAGTGACAATGTATGCTGGTTCTCATGGTGTACCGGAAAATCCACTACAGGTGGATGTCATATCAATTTGCTGAGGCAGATGGTTAATTTCATGGCAGGCAAGAAGCAGACCTTTGGGCTAGCTACTTCTTCAACAGAAGCCGAGTATGTTGCTGCTGCTAGCTGCTGTAGACAGGTACTCTGGATTCAGAACCAGTTGCTGGATTATGGATTTAACTTCATGAATACCAAAATCTTCATAGACAACCAGAGCACCATATGCATTGTGAAGAACCCAGTCTTTCATCAGAGGACCAAGCATATTGAGATTAGGCATCACTTTATAAGAGATGCCAATGAGAAGAACTTGATACAGGTGCTGAAGATTCACACCGATGATAATGTGGCTGATTTTCTGACCAAGGCATTTGCATTGGACAAGATTTGAGTATCTGCTTGTCCATATTGGATGGTGAATCTTCTTTCGTGATTTGTGGGGCAGGTATAAGCCTAAGGGGGAGCTTGTTGTTGTATATTTGTATATTCTAAACTTTCTTGCAGGTGGATATGTTGTTTTGTGGGATATATTTCTTTTGTGATTGCAGGTAGTAAATACTGTGTAGGTATCATTCTTCCTGCTGGACACGATTGGTGTATGCTGGTTGTAATATGGTTCTGTGGTTAGTTTATCCTTTCTGCTGGATGATTGGTTTTGTGGTCGTACTATGATTTGTGGTGGTAGTTATCCTTCCTGCTGGATGCTTTGTTTTTGCTGGTAGCTATGGATTATGCTGCTGATTCCGTGTACCTGCTCATGGGCATACTTCTGCTGGTGGATTCATTTCTGCTGATAGGGTGTATGTTCCTGCTGTCTTGCATGGTTTCTGCTAGTGCATGACTATTTTGCTGGTTGAATATATTCATGTGCTGGATAGAGTTGTTATGCTTGCAATTACATCTTTCATGCTGCTGGACTGGTTGTGCTGGTAGATCATGTTCCTGATGGCTGAATTATTTCTGACTGTAGTAGAACATGTTTTTGCTTTGTGCTCAGTTGATATTGCTGATTGGTTTGGTCTTCGGCCAAATCCAGTCACTTGGTTTCTGCTGGTAGTATCATTCCTGTGGTGTAAGAATGTATCTGCTGGCCTGGAATAGTTTTGTGCTGCTCACATACTTATTTCTGCTGATTGACTTGTTTCTGCTGATTTTTTTTGAAGGACATGTTCCTGTGATTGACTCTTCTCTACCTGCTGATCTTAAAATCGAAGTTTGAATAGTTTTTTGTTTTAAATCTCTATTATATGGGAAGTTGGCGGTCATCAATCTGCCTGCACAGGTGGCGTACAAGTTGATTTTCACTCAATTACTTCAACTTCCAAGGTTAAAATTGTACCAATCAAATTAAAAGGTTAACTTTTCACACATTGGACACAATTAACCTAATTAATCCCAAATCAATTTTTCATCTTCCCACACACACATCTTTTTCCTCTGTATACTCTGTTTCTTCAACCTAAATTCCGTAATCACCAATGGCGGCACTCTAGTACAAAGCTAATCACAACAGAATCGCTTACTTGGGGAGGGAAAGGTCCGAGGCCTATCAACAGATATCCCTCACCCATTTGGGGACCACTCTCATTATGGTACGCTTTAAAACACTGGACCCTACCGGTCGTGTTTGACTCATTGGTCAAAACAATTTGGGGCAACAGCTATAGTTCTGCCCAAATGCTGGCTGGGTTCGTGACCTAGTTGCATAAAAAAAAAAAAAAAAAGAAAACTTATTTGCGGCGTGAGGTGTCGTTAGACTGAGTCTATAATTAGAGCTCAGTTTCACAACTTGACGATTGCCAATGATCTTTTGGACATGCATAATTGATGATATTCTGCGGGGTATGGGGGCTATTGGGTATCGATAGATAGAACCCTTTCTTTCTTAAGCACCATTTATCTCCATCAATGGAGATTTTCTGGTGCATATCAATATATGCATTGTCTGAGCCATAAGGCTGGAGTTGGATATCAGTTTCATGTTCATTTGCCACAGCCCTCTATTTGTTTATCGACTTGGTATAGGGTATATATTTTTTCTCGATATATTTTAGATGAGATATTGCGAATGTTAAGATACAAAGAAAAATTTTTGATGTACCCAAGGTTTCTTCTAATGCTTGTGGCCATGAGACAGCCCGACCGAACCCCTCGACCCACTTTTGGGTTTACTCGGAAACTATTTTCTAATATGAAATTTAAATGGGAGGGTGAGGAAATACCTTTGACACCACCCATGCTTGCCATTGCTGCTGCTGGCAATGATCCTACTGATGATGATGATGCTGCTAATGAGGACAATGCTGCTGCTGATGAAGCTGCTGGTAGTGCAGCTGAGGCACACCCTGTACCCCATTCTCCTCTGGTTTCCCCTGTTAGGGAACTAACACCGGAGAGGCAGTCTGCATTTGAGAGACCACCTTCTCTTTCACCGACCCCCCAGCTTCGACTTTTAGCCTTGCGGAGCCCTTAGTGTTTGGCCCTGAACCCAGACCAGCTGGGTATGTGGACCCTGATGTCCTTGAACCAATTATTTTTGGTCCCACAGCCCCTGACCCCTCTGATTTTTTGACCCCTGACCTTGAGGAACATCGTTATCTTTGGTCCCCCACCTAGGCCTGTACAAAACTTTATTGAGCCTGCGGACATTGAAATAATCTAGTGTTCCATGGTAGATGACACCCCCATTCACTGGTGGATTCTTGAGGAGTCACCTGTTGGGCCCAATGATGCTCCTACACCAACAGCCGATGCTGCTGGTAGGGCATAGGACCCTACTCTACTAACAAGTTTATCTGCAAAGATTGACAGGTGTATGGGGCGTATAGACTCATTGGAATCAGACGCGTAGCGGGGTACCTCAAAGATATTCATGGGGGGAAGCTATTTTGACACTTGTATATCTCGAGTAAAGAAGTTGGAAAGAACGGTTTAAAAAGTTGAAGATAGCACGTTTTTTGTGGGTGATTGCCCTGCACACAGAAGGGATGTGTATACAGTGATGATGTTGCCTTGAGGGTATATCAAACGGATATGGCATCCTAGAAGACTGGTGTCTACGATCAACCTGCTGTTCCCTCTGAGGATATAGAGGAACGCGAAGAGGAGGAGGTTCCTCTTAGGCGTAAGAGGTCGGTTTATAGACGTGCCAGGACAGAGTTTAATACTTTAGCTTTTGCGCAGTTTCATGCTCCTCTTTCTGCTGATGTTCTTCTAAAGTGGCAAACTCGAAATTGCTGGTCCTTCTACTACTGCATGATTAAAGGAAAGGCTCCTTTATGAAGAATTGAATATTCCTGCTAAATTTCTTGCAGAAGATGCTCAAGCCAGGCAACGTTTAGAAGAAGAACAGGCTAGTGAGCACTTGGTTCAAAGGTTACGGGCTGAGGATTTAGCTAAGGAGGACTTACCAAATGTTTTTGAAGAGCGTGTCAAGGAATTAGACGATCTTATGATGCGTTATGGCAGAATCAGTATTCGGTTTGAATTTGATGATGCACGTTGGGTCAAATCCTGCATTGGCACGCGTGTGTTAGGAGAAGAATGTAACCGAGGAAAACTTTGTGGAGCGTATGCTACTGTATTAAGAACGGTAGAAGCGAGCCTTGACAGAATTTAGCTATAGAGCACTCAAGGGTAAGCCGCTGAAGCTTTCTGAAGTCTCCAATTGATGCCGTAATCTTGGTTAAAAATTAGTCGGTGTGCAGCTCTTCATGGGTTCCCATCACGAGAAAGCTGTCAAGGCGTATGTTATAAACAACAGTTGATTGGACGCGAGTCGTGTATATCTGCAGACGTCTTGAAAAAGATCGCTTGTTGAATGCTCAGTATAATCTATTTTGACCCAAGCCTGTCATTTCTGAACCTCCCTCTAAACGACAAAGGGTTGACCGTGATACTTCACAGCCATCGGGTGTTCCTGCTGCTTCCACGCAACATGCTGATGATACTGATTCTGCTGGTGGTGGTAGCTATTTCAAAAATTTTTTTCTGCTGGGTGGTTCGCTCCTCCTTGGCTGGTTTTGCTGTTCCTAATCTGCTGGTGGTACAATTGGTACTAAGGTTTAATGCCTTTCTACTGTCCCACTTCAGCAGAAATGATTTGCTGGTTAGTTCACACCGTGCGAGTGTGAGTATTCACCATTTGCTGATTCTGCTATAGTTCTTCCTCGTCATCTGACTCTACTGGATAATACCAAATTGATGTTCTGTTTGGAAACTCCACATCAGGTGTATTAGAGTTTTTCTTGGATAGTAATGGGACGAGCAGAGGTATGTCTCGCTTTGCTGCTGACCATGACTCTAGTTGATGAAGTATAGCTGGAGATTCTCTTTCGGGTTTTTGGTAGGTATATTTCTGGTTTGTGGTGTTGTGGTTGTGGACAAACTCCTGATGATGAGATTGTTGCGACCACGGGTAAAGGTTGAAAACCATTTCTGAATCTGCCTCTTCTCGCTCCAGTCGTCCGTCGTCGTAAAACATCGTGGTAGCTACCTCCGTGAAAGCTAATTTAGTGATGACTCTTTATGGGATAAACCAGTTGAAGACTTCTTCAGTTCTGAGAGTAAGAGTGATGATAATATGGAGAATTATATTCCCCCTATTCCGTATGGAGCATTTAAAGATTAGAAGATTGTGCGTTGCCCGCTTAGTACCACTTACTATCATGTGTATTATCAGGAAAATCGACGGCAAAAGTCATACATTCTTGTGATAGTATAGTATTGTATAACTTTGGTGTTTGTGCTTGCACTGCACGACAAATGGTTCTCAGCTCACCATGGCTCACAGCCAATAAAGAGTCTGGCTCACCATTGCAAACGGCCTTGGTGTGTAACTCAAATCCGTTGATAGCTATAAGGGTTTGCTAAAAATCCTATGGCCCTCACTCACCATGTTCTTGTAACAAAGAGTGGCTAGTCCAAGAGGGTACGGCTCTTGGTAAAGACCTTCTCAAATCCGTTGATGGTTGCCAGGTTACCCAAAACTGGATGGTTATCACTTTCCATATTCTTTGGATGAAAAGTGGCTAGTCCATAGCAAACGGCTCATGGTAAAGACTTTCTCAAATCCGTTGATAGTTGACAATTTACTAAAAATTGTATGGTTATCGACTCACCATATTACTCTGTGTATGAAGAGTTGGCTAGTCCTGAGCAAACGGCTACAGGTAAAGACGTCTCAAATAAAAAAAAAAAAAAAAAAATCCATTGAATGGCTAGTGAGGTTTGCCAAAAAAAATGTTAGGGTTTACCCAATTACCCTTGATTCACGTTCTGAGAAATTGGACTGGTTGTTGTTACACCAGGGTGTTTGTTTTCACCAAAGTATCAACTAGCCCAAGAGTGAGTAGCTACTTGGTAAAGGCTTATCAAATCTACTTATGTTGCTGCAAAGACTGGAAGTTGCTGCTTCGAGATGTTGCTGCCTCATTTGATTCTGCTGTTCATCGAGTTCATGCTGTTTCCTTTGATGCTGCTGTGGCTTCTACAGTTTCTGCTGCTTGTAGTGTTGCTGCTGGTTACATTGTATCTGCTGGTTTATGCTGCTGCTGCTTACTTTGTTCCTGCTGCTCCTCAATCCTCTTACTTCGAGAAGATCTATCTAGAAACTTGGAATTAACGGAGTCAAAACCAAGTTTAGGGGAGGATTGTTGGGAATAATTGAAGACGACTAAGTGTCGTTTCTGCTGGTAGAGATTTTCGTTTCTGCTGATGGCATTAAGTCGTTCCTGCTGGCAGTTCAAGTAGCGTTCCTGCTGATTATGTTTCTGCTGGTCATGTTCTCGTTCCTGCTGACAGAGATAGAATCTGCTGATTGTTATTTATAAGTACATTATTGTAATTAAGGAAATATAGTTATATTCTGGTATTGATCTCCATTTTATAGGAATTAGATAAATTAGGAAGAGATTGATATTGATGTATATCTCATACGAGATTTTAGTTTTCTCCTGTTCACCAATTTAGGGTTTTCTCATAATAGAAACCCTAATCTGTACAAATCCATGATCTGGACTCAACTGGGTATGATAACATTGATTGAAAAATATTGCAGCAGATATCGAAGAACACAATAAACATTACTTAATAATGTCTTTCTTTATTCAACATATAAAGAAACTACTAACTACTATTACCAACGCTCTATGCGTGTTTAGACTCTCATTGGATGAAGTCTTTATTAATGGATACTTGTAACCTAGGACGTCCTACCTCTTTATATTATAGAGGAGGTTACAAGAAACCCTAGCTTATTAATAAAGCTAACTAACTATTACATAATAGGTCCTTATTGTTTCAAAAGAAAACATAATACAATTAGGAAACTAATTAATTGATATTAATCATCACATTAATGTTTGACTAATCACATTAATGTTTGACTAATCTATATCTTCAACATTAATGTTGATTTCAATAAACATTAATCTTGATCATTGTTTCCTTCATTTAGATATCCTTGTTTCCTTTTGTTTCTTCTTCTTCATTCTGTTTATGGGTTTGGAATCACTCAAATCTGCTGATTCCTAACAATCTTCCCCTATTTGATTATTACAAACAATCTTTACTGAAGAAACAATGGTAGAAATGTCATACAATAAATACGCTTGCACACAGAAATTCTTTTTCCCACTTTTGTACATCAATTAATAGGGGATCTTGTGCAACTTGTAAACGCTTCCCCTCAAGTGATGCATGTAGATGGTTAAGTATATTCAACAATATGCTTCCCCTTAAAGTATATCACATCTCTTGAATCTTGAACTCAGTAGCATAGATCAAATCTTCCTTCAGTGCGAAAAAGACATGCTTATTACAATATCATGTAATAAAATGTCTTTGAATAATTCTTTTAGACAATATTAGCATGGCGATCACATACTATGGCCGATAGTCTCAGTGAGCTCCGTCGCATCAACGACCAGTATCCTAGATCCAATGTCAAGGGCTGAATCGTATCATACTCCTACCAATATATTTGTAAGAGATGTGTGTGTAAACTTTTCCAATCAGAATTTAGCATGAAAATGAAACTCCAAAGTGCCACATACACATCTCATTGTTCAAGATCCAAGGGCGTCTGTGGACCCAAAATATATGTGTTTATAGATAAAAAATTACAGAAAAATAAATACATAGGAAAACCTTATAAACCCTAGATCAAGAGCCACGAGGCTCTGATACCAATTGTTAAAACCTTAATTGTAGGCTTCATAGATCGTTTTGCCCATCTTAGGATTTCATAAACATGATCACGCAGTGAATAACAAATAAGAACAACAATGTTATGAACAAGTTTTTATATTCTAAACTAATAATTACTATAAACTATTCGCTTTAATCAGTCGGTCTATGAAAAAAATATTACATTAGGATAATAAGGCTAAACTATTAGACTCTCATTGGAGAGATCTAACTATTGTTGGGAATAATTGAAGACGACTAAGTGTCGTTTCTGCTGGTAGAGATTCTCGTTCCTGCTGACAGTTCAAGTAGCATTCCTGCTGATTATGTTTCTGCTGGTCATGTTCTCGTTTCTGCTGACAGAGTTGTGTGAACTGTATGATTGTTATTTATAGACGTAAATTAATGTATTAAGGAATTTTAGTTATATTCTAGTTTTTTCTATTCTATTTTAATGAGATAATACTAGAATATAACTATTAATTCCTTAATTACATTATTACGTCTATAATATCAATCAGCAGATTCTATCCTGTCAGCATAGATCGAGAATAACATGGACCAGCAAAAACATAAGAGCAGGAACGCTACTTGAACTGCCAGCAGGAACGACTTAATGCCATCAGCAGAAACGAAAATCTCTACCAGCAGAAACGACACTTAGTCGTCTTCAATTATTCCCAACAGCTTCTAACGTAGAAGTCCCAAGGGCACAGCGGTAAGACTTGTTATAAAAGAGGGGTGTATTGAGGGTAGAGGCCCGGGTTCGAGTCTTGCTCACCCGGGTTTCCCCTTATCTCCCCTCTTTTTTTTTACAAAAACTTTTCAAACAACTTTGTTAAGCTCCTTGAGCTTAACAATTTTCATAACTACGACTTTTTGAAAAAGCTTATAAATAAGCTGAAAAAGGGCTTTTTCTTAGACAGTAGCTTAAATTAAGCTTAAGGCTTAATGTGGCTTTTTCCCTTGACTTTTTAAACTAATAAGCTAGAGTTTGAACAAATAAGCTTAAAGGGGGTTCTAACCTAACCTAAATAAGCACCTATGAGCTAAAGTGTAGTAACTAAATAAGCTGAAAAAGCTAAACTAGACAGAAACTTAACTAATGCTTAAAGACAAATGTTAGCTTTTCTCAATGGCTTTTTTGAACAAATAAGCAAAGAAAATTGGAAAATGAGCACACACAGCTTATCACACCAACAATAAGAACTTCTAGGAACAAAATAAGCAAATGAGATAAGCTCAATAAGCCAGAACTTGGCTCAAGCACTCAGCAGTACTAACTTGAGAGTTAGTACTGCTAGGGTGAACTTGGCTTTTTCTTGCACACAATAAGCAAGCAAAGTGGACAATAAGCAAGCTAGGGTAATTAACACACCTAATAAGCAACTAAGGACACAAAAAAGCAATTAAAAAGCACAAAATAAGCTAGAACAAGAATAAGCTTTATCCTACACTATGCTAAGTAAAAATAGTCAAGTCCCTATTTTAGGCTTAAAAATACGCTACCTAGGGGCCAAGCTAAGGTTTGAAAATAAGGGGCTTAATAAAAGGGCTTATTGGCTTTTTAGAAAATCCAACAGCTTGGGCTGAGGTTCACTAATAAGCTAGATAAGTGGGCTTAAAAATGGTGTCTAGCACCAGGGCAATTAAGCTAAAACAAGGGGGCTTAACTTGACAGCTTCAAATAAGCTGCCAAATAAGCTCTAAATTAAAAATAAAGTGAAGACAGATTGAAAAAGGCTTAAGAAGAGCTTATATCCAAACTTTCATTTGCTAAAAACAATTTAAGACTGCTGATTTTTGTTCTTAAAAAGAAATTTTTCTTAAAAAAAGAGGACAACCAATACTTGGCAGTTTTGCCATAAGTACACAAATGACTCAAAGCACTTTTGACAACTTGTTTAGACACTCAAATGACACCCTTTTTAAACCAAAACTCAAGTGTACAAGAGCTTATCCAAATAAGCTCTAGTATTTCTCAAAAATGCAACAGGCCTAAAGAATACTAAAAAAAACTTTGAAAAACAGTTTTTAGACTAAAAAGCTTTGGAAAAACAGACTCAAAAAGGCTTAATACTTTAAGCCAAATTTAGCCTTATGACCCCAACCCATGTCATTGCCATTTTGACCCGTTTTAGGCTTAACCCAAACACCCCTTAATATTTTTAAAAACGGATTTTAAAACTAAAAAGGCTAGTTTAAGCACAAATTTTAAAAGACAAATATTAAGCAAGTATGGTTAAGCACTAGAAGGCAAAAAGCAAAAGCAAATAAGCAAAATAAACCCCGGTGGGCGGGGTGGAGCCACCTAACGAGGGGGTGGTGTGTGTGTCTCAATAAGCTGAAAATAAGCTTGCTACAGTAACTTTTAAGCAAAATTTAAAAAGAAGGCATACCTTGATCCTTGCTCAAAACATGATAAAATGATCCTAAATAAGCTCTAAAACCTACCCAAGCTTATAAATAAGCTAAACTAAGAAACCAATGGGCCATCCATTTTTGCCCATTCATCCATTTGCTATCAAACAGTAACCCTTTTATACTTTTTTATCTTACTTAAACTCTTGTATAAAGGTTTAACAACAGGTTATAAAGAGCTTTAAGTGAGTTTTAAAAGACTTAACTTAGGAATTTTGAACAAAAAAATTAAAACATCAACTGAATTTTCATTAATCTTATACATAAAAGTTTTGCTCTTAAAAACTTACAATGAACTTAAAAAAAAACTAGCCTACATAACCTCAGGGGCTACAAAAGACTTATATAGACAAGGCTTAAGCTATGGGTTTCCTCTCTTCTCTGTCTTCTTCCTGGGTTTTCTCGTTGTGCCTTCTTTGTAGACACTTTGAGCTGGTGCTTGTTTGAGAGTGTAGAAAAACACAATAAACCCTAGCCCTTTTGGTTTTTTTGATGCCCACTCAAAACTCATCTACAGCCCTGATTTGATTGAGGGGATATGGTATTCCCAGCCTTGGACACCCATGTGAGGGGGTGGGGTTTGTGATTGTGAAGGTTTTGAATGGATGTGGGGTTTTTATACTTTCATCTGTCAACGAAGTTGACAATGACAGGAGCTGGGGGGGTTTTGGAAGTTGGCGGGGGGAAAGTTTGTAGGAGGATGTCAGTAATTTAAACGGGTGTGGTTTCTGTGAGGTTTTGTGGGTTTTGACACATAAATGGTCCTCAAAGATATACTCTGTGTTTGCACCACAGTCCTTGTGTTTCTATAAGTTTTAAAATTGGCAGAATAACCCCTGAGAGTTATATAGGGCTTTACATCCTTGGTCCTTGCGTAGTCTATAGTTTTAGAGTGATGGCAGAATTTCCCTTTGGTTAATTCTTCTGGGCAATTTGCTTTTTTGGCCATGTGAATATTTTCGCGTTCTTTTTCTTCATTAAATAGTTAGGGACTTGGAAGTTTTTTGGTCCCTAACTTATTTTTCTTCTCTTTTTTGATTTTGGATTTGTCGGGTTGACTTGGTTGACTTTTTACAGACTTGGGCTTTTGTCTTCACTTTTGTCTTTTCCATGGCTTTTCCATTCCGTGTCCGGTTTTGTCGTTTGGCTTCGTTTTTTCGTCCTTTTCTTAGGTATCGTTCCTGGCACAACACAATTAGCAAAACAAAGCATTATTTTTGGCTTTTTCAGTCTGTTTTTGGTTATTTATAACGTTGTGTTTAAAGGTACAAATAGATTTTTCCGTGTGTGTAATTAAACATATACCATATCCCCCTTACTAAGGTATTCCGTGTCTCACGCAATGTATGGGGGTAAGATTATAGAAAACTAGAATCTCACGATCCCCCTCGCGAATAAGCTCGAAAAGTAGCTCAGCGTTCATCAAGAGCAAGTTAAGACTCATAGATTTGAAATCCCCGTCTTTACCATTTTTTTTATACACTCCTATTCCTACACATCTTTTGTTTTTCCTTTCGTCATTAATCAACTTACTAAAACATTTTGAATGTCTTTATGTAACTAACCCTGAACCGGGATCATTAGAAACAAGATGCATTTCGATTCGAGAATGCCGCAAAAAGGATAATATTCATTGTTCCCGACTTTTCACATTATTTACAAACCAAGCTTTAAACGAAATCACTGTTTAATTATGAGCTAAGATGCTAACACTACTCTATTTGCAATTTGTTAATTTTTACTCCCGACAATTTAGATCTTTGGTGTATGTGCTATTTTGATTTCAACCATGATCAACGTTTTGATACATCTATGTTTCACGTTTCCACCCCAGAAATAATGAGGTTGAAGGCTGAGATCATTCCCATGTATCGATTTCGTGTGTGGGCCATCCCAACCGTGGTGGCGGTTAAGTGACCAGGCTTTTGACACCCCACAGAGACTAGTATCGGGACTCACGGACCTTAGGTTTCAAAAACTCTCAGGTTTTCCGTATGCACATAGCTTATAAAATATAATAGCCAAAGTTCAAAAGCATATTTGAATTTAACAAAAAGAGATCTTTTATTCACACTTAATATTAACTATTTACGCAGTTTGTAACCCTCGACCTTTTAGAAGGCTGCAACATCGGTTGTGAGCCGGCAAGATGCAGCAAACTTTTATCAGTCTCGGATAATTATTCTTACTATGGGTTTTCTTTAGAAGGCTGTAACATCGGTTGTGAGCCGGCAAGATACAGCAAACTTTTATCAACCCACAGTTTATTATATTTTTGCATTTTTCATCATTTTTTTTTATATATTGGGAAAACGTCTTTTTGAAAAATTCAAGTATAAATTTGAACTAAGTCTAAAGTTTTTGCTATATACTAATCAGGTTAGAATCTTATGGGAGAAAAAGCGACAAATTACACACATGAGCTCTTAAGATTTCCAAATAATCCTTGTTTAGCATACAACTCATACTTAACACTATCATTTTTCGTTCTTCGCGAGTATTCGCGAACGCTTAGTCTAAAGGTTAAGGAACAAGCTAGAGCTCAACACGCTCGATCGGGTCAAAATTTTATTCTTATTCTACCCAGTAGGAAAGTCAAAATTGTGACAAAACACTTATTTTATTTTTGAAAAATTTTAAATTTTTTCATTTTTTTGAAATTTTGGTGGTAAAAACGGGATTACGTGATAACAACGGCTGCAGGCAAAAATCAAATCGAAGATCCCCCCCATACTAGAATGAAACATTGTCCTCAATGTTTTACGAAGGGTTTCTACGTAAATCCTAAGCCGTTTATGAATTATGCTTAAAGATAAACGTTAGTCGATAAGATTAGGATATCGGGATTCCCAAATGAAGCTGAGGATTGTGAAGCTCTTGCGATCGAAGGACAAATAGCACGAGAGACTTCAAAAATCTGGGACATCCTGGACAATACAACACAAAACACAACATACGGAAAAGGAAAGAGGCAAGCCTCCTCATAACAATTAAACACTTATTCATAAACTAGCATACTACTACTACTGATAAACTAGGATAAGCATGGGGTGCCTTGTAACATTTCTCATTTTCATGTCATTGTACGACTCTATTAATGATCACTATTTATTTTTGTCCGATACGCGTTTACTTT
>BQNB010004563.1:254-33627 GCA_026074375.1 Tanacetum coccineum | reverse complement strand
TTGCATAAGTGCCAATCACTTCTTTCAACTGTTATGCAAATTCACTAAAATGTTTTGTTCAGCTAATAATTAATATGGTGTGTAAGTTTACTAAAAATGATTGCAAATAATCGAAATGGCTGGGAATAACTGCTAATTCACTTTGCTGGTCCATTTTAACAAACTGGGCAGGGTTCGTATAATACAGATGGGTCACGCTAGGTGCAGTTGCACTAATGCTAGTTGCATACACGTGTGTGCTGTGCAGTTGCAGACTTTATATAGCTGTGATGTAATGCAGAAAAGCAAATCAGCACGATTATGAGGCATGTGTGTGATTGTATTTGAACTTCAATTTCTGACTTTAGTTGGCTGAACTTAAAATGGGGCGCATTCAACATATAATATCAATGTTGCGAAGCTATTATGAAGTTTGTGATCTTATCCTGACGAATCATGTCAATATATCAATGTTGTGAAGCCTTAGTTGCTCAGATTATCAACTTGGTGGGAAGCATCTGAGCCTTAAAGTAATGGAAGGCCGAATACGAGTTGGTCAATCAATGATCTTAGTTGTTCTTTCACTTGAGCATCTTGTAATTAATATCTCATTCTTATGGTACCTGTTAAATCATTTATGTTAAATTGCAAAGTTTTTGTACACTTTGTACTTTTGATGGGTTTAACACACATGCATTTACTACTTATTATGGGCTTAAGTTTGCTCATGTTACCTGAACCCGGAAGGGTGCCAATGGACTCGTTGGGTAACACATCTACCGATCAAAAAGAGTCATGACGAAACCCAAAACCTTTTTTTGTTCACAAAAGTATTACATGTGTTAAGTATCGTTAAATTTACTTATATTAAGACAAAATAGTCTAAGGCGCTATTATAAAGTGACTTAGAAGCTTTAATCTGTTTGTATATATAGCTTCATACTGTTTGAGCATTTAATGTGTTTCCTGTTCCTTCTATAGCTAAATATTTTAGCATAACCCATTTGGTCGTTAGAGATATATAACCCAAATTGACCCATTTGTATATACATGCGTAAAACATTGACACCTCTACTTTATAGATGGGAGCAAAGGACGAGAAGTTATCTCTTTGGGGACCAAAGGACGAGAAGTTATCTCTTTGGGGACCAAAGGGCGTGAGTCCCAATGGTACCCCATGTTGTGTAAGATGATCCTCAATCAAATGGTTGTGGGTTCAAGTAAGTCTTGCTTAGGTTATGTGAGATAGATTTGTTGTGTATATTGTGAGATATTAGTTGGCTTTCATTAAAAAAAAGGTTGTCCCACTGGGTTGGGGGGGGGCAAAGGGCCGGTAAGGTTGCAATTCAGCTGAACCGGGCTTGAGCTTGACTTAAAGATGATTCAAAATCGGGTTGAGCGTAAGTGTTGGGAGAATATATGAATTACATTTGATAATCGAACATCATTTGTTAATCGAAAAATATTACCATGTAAAGAACAGATTACTGTTATGAGAACCCCCATTTCAAATGTCGTAAAAGTCACTTAGAACCAAAAATCTCACCTATATAAGTTTATGGAGCTCGATAATGTCTTCTCACGGATTGCCATCCATACGAAATTACTAGTAACATATATGTTGCACATGTGTATATATTCAAGCAGTTTATATATACAGTAACTGTATCATCTGATATGTAATCAAGTGGCTTTATTGTGCTCCTGATATTTTTAATAAATCTCAATTAAACTTCTCATTTTGCCCCTACTTTAATGATATAAATGCTGTGACAGTTATGTTTTTTCCTGAGCATGCCTTTGATTTTAAGCATATTGAGAGGAGGGAGAAAATCATTTCACAGAAATGCCGCTGCTGTTTGAGGTACCTTGAATAACAAACATTGCTGGCTGAAGACTTGGTTGGTGACTGTAGTACAAGGACGTCATGTTTGCTATGTATCGTACGTCATTATGTTTTTATGTTCAACGCATTTATCCTGATTTTTATATGCAAATTAAACTGCTTGGAGGTTTAGAAAAAAAATGAAACATGAATATACCTTGTTACCTACTAGTACAAGATACTCTCCAAGGACAATGTAATGGAGGTACAAATACGAGGCAACTCGGATTGGTTTCTTTTAACATTCATTCATTCACCAAGGTACACCTTTGCCCCATGTGGAGTTTGAACCCTTAAGCAAGTTGAATGGCACATCAATTAAGAGGACCTTTGATACTGGTAGACCGCAAAAATGCTGGTCCGAAGCTCTGAAGTACGTCCTATCCACTAACACCGCGTAGAAACTTACCCGAAATGAGTTGGTCGTGTAGATTGGTCTATACTTGTGAATGAGTTCAGGTCAAAACCTGTAAATTTATGCTGGTCCATCATAACAGAATTGGCAGGGTTCGCATCAAAGACGGATGGTTTGGGGATGAGTGCAGTTGCATTAGTGCCTGCATACAACTTGAAAGAAAAAACTAGGATATAGTGGATTCGGCCAAATTGTTAGATACATTTAGTCTTTCAAAGCTATGTGTATGTAAATATGAGGCAGACACATGATGTGTTTGACCTCTGTATTATTACTTTAGTACGTGGTCTGTAAGCTATACGCGTCAATTGGGCCGCATTTGATATGTTTTAGCAATTACATGAAAGCTATAACAAAACTCACCATAAGTTAAAAACCAGTTCATATAACTTTATCAAGAATAGAATATTATGATAATAGTATATGTCAATTCAAACTTACACATTATGTATATCTACGAGGTCTTTTGCTCTCAAAACTGGAAACATCGATAAATAGTTAAAGCTAAATGAGCCGAGTTGCCTGATATAATTTTACATGATTGCAAATCTTAAATATTCAGCTAAATAACAACAGTGAAACAAGTCCACAATAAGTAAAGACATTACTCATAGTTGATAACAACTTAGTAAGATGTTGTTCTCAATTCTATCCCACATCGACCAAAATATGAACATATAGACACTTTATATACCCTTGAAAATTGCATAACACTCGTCCCTTCGGGGACATCTGATAAAATTGGAACGATACAGAGAAGATTAAGGCATGGAACTTGCGCATGGATTGACACGCATAAATTGAGAGAAATGGTCTAATTTTTTTTCTCCACCATTTTCTTAATCGTCGGAACCTAGTTTTTTCGTCTGCCCAGTTAAGATTACCATGGCCCCTCCGCAAGGATCCATTTTCTTAATCGTCGGAACCTAGTTTTTTGTGCCCTTGCCATGTTATCGGAAGATTACCATGGCCCCTCCGCAAGGATGACGCGCACAAATAAAGAAATGGTTCAACTTTTTTTCTTAACCAAATTCTTGATCACCGCCAATTTTTTTTCTTAACCATTTTCTTGATCGCCACACACAAATCAAGAAATGGTTCAAATTTTTTTTCTTAACCATTTTCTTGATCGCCGGAATCCTTATCATTGGCCCGAACCTAAAATGATTGCAAAGAATCGAAATGGCTGGGAATAAGTGCTAATTCACTTTGCTGGTCCATTTTAACAAATTGGGCAGGGTTCGTATCAAACACAGATGGGTCAGACTAGGTGCAGTTGCACTAATGCTAGTTGCATACAGGCTTGTGTTGTGCAGTTGCAAACTTTAAATAGCTGTGATGAAATGCGGAAAAGCAAATCAACACGATTATGAGACAGGCGTGTGACTTGTTATTTGAACCTTCAGTTATAGTAGGCTTGGGACTTAAATTGGGGCGCATTTAAACAGGTTTGTAATTACAAGCTGTTCATTTCCGTAGTTTAAGTGATATAATATCAATGTTATGAAGTTATTATGAAGTTTGTGATGTTGTCCTAATGAATAATGTCAATATATTAGCTACAGTATTTTAAAGCCTTAGTCGCTCAGATTATCAACTGAAGGTCCAATACGAGTTGGTCAATCAATGATCTTAGTTGCTCTTTCACTTGAGCATCTTGCAATTAATATCTCATATACACTGTAGTTATGGTATCAGTTAAATTAATCTATATTAAATTGAAAAGTTTTTGTACACTTTCTACTTTTGATAATGTAATAAGATGTTGTAGTCAATTTTATCCCACATGGGATGTGGGTAATATAAAATTCATTGACGAGGGAGTGGGAAAATATTCACTTGATCGTGGATAGTTCGATCCTACGATCCCATCACACACAAATAACCGATCTAGTGACGTAACAAGATCGCAATTCAAGTAGGATCGTTTCAGGATCGTAGGATCATAGACAGGATCGTAGGATCGGATCGGATCATAGGATCGTAGAATGACATTATTTTGGACTTTTGGTAATTTAGGCTAAGGTTTATAAATTTTCATTAAGACCGTTTCATATTTCTTTTCTATATAAAATCGTTTAACGATTGAAACATGAAGTAGGTGCACGCATGTGGTATCTTTTTTGTATCCAAATAATTCATTTATCGATTGAAAAAACATGAATGAACTTGTGCAAGTTGTATTCAAATATATGTGAGTTCTCTTCCATGGTACTTGAACATAGAGCTTTTTCTTTTATCATCCATTTAGATTTGTTTATCATATAAGGGGGAATTTGAGAAATTCATATATACCCAATAAAACTTGAAAAATTAAATATTTCTCTAAAATACAAGTTATCAATGCATGATGTACAATGCTATTAAAGAATGTTATCATATAATATTGAAGTGTTTTTGGATATATGTCAATTGCCCCATCATATTAAATATTATATAAAACATATAGAAATATAAAAAAATAACCTTATACAAAAATATATATGTTTTCATAGGATCTTACGATCCTGATCCGATCCTACGATTACGATCTTGCAAAGCCAAAAACGATCCTAGGTAAGATCCCGATCTTGACAACCTTGCCATACACTATATATACAAGGGTAGGATCATCCTACTTGGACATGTTATTCTCTACCACCTCTTTTACTATTAATGCTTTATACTTATTACTATTCTGACTTGACCGTCGGAGGGTGGATCCCGGGCTCCGGCCTCGGGTCCCCTTCTAACTGGTTCTCCTTTGTTGGCAACGTTATTGAAGGCCTGGGAAGACGACGAACGGCACCAGGGGAGTCGTCAGGACCGGCCCGACCAAATTATGCATCAACAAGTTGGCGCCATCCGTGGGACCCGAGCAAAAGGTCTTTCGTGTTTCTAACTGCAAAACTAATATAGAGTCAAACCCATAAAATCGTTCGATGCAACCGCGGGTTTGTATATATGTCCTGACAACATGAGATTTGTAAGTACCTCTTATTTATCTTCATAACGTCTTCGCTGCCATGAAAATTAAAAAATGCATGCTCCTGATCAGTGTGAAGTACCGCATATAATTTCCACCTAAAACAGGTTACAAACTCTTGTTTTGATATATCTTGTGAAAAAGAAAAATAATAAAAAAATGAGCACATGGCTCTTTTTTATTATATATATCTCATCATGATTTGTATACTTCAAAAAATACAAAGTACAAGCAACAAAAATGCTCAACATTTATGTATATCTTAGTTGTTACGTTTTCTTCTTTCGAAACTTTCATTTATGTTCCAATAGCTATTGCTATTATGTACGCATATTATAACTCGAGACCTATTAAACTCTCAACGTTATTTTTCGAAGACGGACCAACAAATAAGGTGACAAAAATGTCTAGATAGTGGAATTTACTTTTATACGCAAGTGTTAGTCTTATAATAATCCTTTCACAACTAATAAGCAAACCCAAATAAGCCCTCTTGATGAGCCGGAAATGAAAGAAAATAAAGAGAGAAGAAAAGAACTTGTAAACTTAGATTAGAGAGAGAATTGGTAGATTACAAGTATGAGAAATGTAATCACCACCTCTCCTTGGTAGGAAGAGGGTTTTCTTTTATAACCTTGAGCATGAGAAGTGCATGGTGGGCTTTTCTATTGGTCGGGCTTGGCTAAACTTGTGGCTTTGAGCCCGAAACACGGACAATATTATATTGACAATCACAGCACGTTGAAACTCAGACTAGCTATTACATACATGACCCCTGTTATGACTTTAATAAGACGATAACATTCTTGTTGTCTTAATAAATAAAAGGCTAACAATCTCCCCAATGTTGAGGTACTCTTTCTTCAAACTCTCCGTACCACGATGACATTCTTTAGGGTTTGCTTTGTTTTATCATTGTCTTCCCCTGACGTTTGAAGAATGACTTTTGACGTATATGCTTTTGCCATTGTTTTTGGTCTTGTTTGTTTGTTATAGCTTTGTTCATTCATGCTTTGTGATCTGATCTTGAGCTTTATCTTTTTGACTTTGAGTCTTGAGATCGTTATTTGCTTTTTCTTTTTACATCATCTCCTTGACTGAAACTATCTTGATTTGACGTCATTGATCATCTCGTGCTCTTGACCAACATGCTATACTTGGTACATTTCTTGTTTGAATATATGATTATTTAAGTCTAAACTATCTTCCCCCAATTAGACTTTTCTTATTTGACTTTGAGGCTATTCGATGGTGGGGAAGTTTACGATAAACGATCTGATGTTAACGATTGACTTTGAAGCAAGAGTATGAGCATGTGGTTTATGAATCGACTTCGCTTTGGAATGTGGTGCTGCTACACCGTCGTTCTTAACCTGAAATAAGACAGTTAGCAATAAAAGATAGATATGGCTTTGTCATTCGTCTTGACTTCGGTTACATTAACCTCACGGTTTTCTCGTTTTATAGTATAAAATACCTTATACTATGTTCAGGTTGATTCAACAGATTCTCCTTGACAGGGTTTCCAACTCAATAAGAGTAGGTCCTTTAACACGTGTATTAAGATTCACATGCTTGCCTAGTTATCATTACGGAAAAGTCTCAGCAGGACAACCGGTAAGAGTGAAATCAGTAGTTACTTTTCTTTCTGATTAAGTCGTCAATTATTTAATGGCCAAATCTGATATCCAGTCTATCACAAGCTCGATTCATATAGAATCTTGCAAGTCACCTACCAGGAGCTTGTTGGATGATTGGTCAATCAAGATTTCCATCTTCATGTTGAATACTTAAGTATCACTTGGTTGTATTCTGGCAAGATTCAAGGATAACTGCGTAGGATTTGTTAAACTTGTGAACATTATGGTGTTCAACAAAGTGTATCTTTGACTTGTGTCCTAATGAGATTTAAAATTTGATCTCTTCTGGCTTTGATCGAATTTGTGCACTTTTGGTTTTAGTAATGGAAGGTGGAGCACAGACATTGCAACTATTCAATATTACCAATCTCGGAGTGGGAGGTTAATAGTTAACATGTGTATCTTCGTGACACATGAGACCATAGTTTCTTTTGAGGGGAGAAACTCGAATGGCTGGGAAGGATTGTGCATTGCATCACTGGGTCCATGATGTACTTTTCTTCCATTATCTACAAGCATATTTGTGATTTGATAGGATATGTATTGACTCGGTTTATGCCTTAATTTGATAGGAGGACTTCTTTATTTTCACCTTTATCCATCCATTTCTTTTTCTATTCTTCATCCCCTTCATGCTTACCAAGACATCCATTTTACCCTTGTCTGTGATTGTTCAGTGGTTTTAGCTCAATCTAAGTCGGGCATTTTCCCTTATACACATTCATCTCCTATCATACCTAAGGACTGCTATTTCTTTTATGGATGTCCTTAGGGTAGATTCCCTCGGTCTCTGGTTGGATCGTAGGACTTATTCCTAACCTAACCACCTTATGACTTTCGAATCGTTGGTGAAATTAATAGGTGTTGGGGTGTAGAGATCGAATCATAAAACCATTTTTGACATTGTTATTTTCAATACCCCTACAAATGTGCTCCGAGATTCAAATTGTTTAGACTCAAGAAGGAAGAGTTGCACTTATGTCTTAGTGATCACATTCTTCTATATTATTTTAATTACAATTTCTCCCTTATTTTAAATAATAAAAACAAATAAGTATTTGATATACCAAATGATTAAAAATTTGAAATCATTGAAATGCATGGGGAAAAAAAAATTATACCCGATATGCATGAATTCTTTTTCAAGATGCTCCCTTCATCAGTATATGTGGGATACAAATACTTATTAAAATATTGACATTGGATGAAAAATTATTTGACACCACAAAATGTTGAAGACGAGTGATTGCCTTAGTGAACAATGTATGTTAAATAATTGACATTTTAAGTTTTCACATTTTTATTTCACAAAATGTGTTTGGATACATAGAATAAATATAATTGTACATTTATGAGATGTATCCAAACATTTTAAAAGGCTTTGTTTTAAAAAAAGAAGCCCACCCTCAGACATTGATTCACATAAAATGAATTTTTACGTACTACAGCATTCTTGAAAATTATTCGTAGGAATGGGGGAGTGTGAACAGACAATTTTAACAAATACCACTTTTATTAATAAAAAATACCACAAATTATATTATAGACCAATTTAGACATTAAAAGTTCTTTGAAAAAAAAAGTGTTCAACGATTTTAAAAAACACATAATCTTAAAAAGACTTATCTTCTATTTTTAGAGTAAAGCGCATAAAGCGTTACACTTCCCTATACTTTCGGGGTCCGAGTTATTTGCATTGAAATGTACATAAGTCTTAAGAAAAAAAATTAGAAAAATGACATGGTTTTGAAAGCATTTGAAACTAATGCTCGAACTTGCATTTTCTGCCCGTGTCGATGTTAATCTACTTTCTAGGTACGTAAATGTTATCGATTCCCAAGAGACATGTCGAGATGATTCTTTTTGGTTATTTTTGAAAATTTTCTGATTTTATATTTTGTTTTTTAGTTTTATATTTTTTTATTTTCTTTTTGTTGGTTTTATATTTTTGTATTTTCTTTTTTCAAAAAAAAAAAAATTTTAAAGCAAAAATAAAGAGAATAAAAATATTTCCAAATCGAAGTTTCCATTTGAGTAGACAGTTGTAAGTAGAGTGAAAGTGGATGAAGTTGATTCAGGTGTTGTTGACTCTTGTATTTGATGCTTCAGTAGTAGTAAACAACTGAAAGACTGTAAAACAATGATTTTTCTACATTGAATTATTCGTCGAACAAAGGACGAGAATAGCAAAATCAGTCATTTGGACGTTGTTACTGTCTCAGCTGCTGATGAACTTCTGTTGTCATTGTTTGCGAGGCTTGATCCGTTTTGTTCAAACGTCATTTGACATTGAGGTTCGAGGCTTGATCTGTTGTAATCAAACGTCATTTGACATTAAGGTTCGAGGCTTGATCCGTTTTGACCAAACGTCATTTTTCTGTATCATCATCTGTGAATCCACTTTGACAATGGTTTATGAGATATCAGCTTTTTCAGCAACCATACTCTGAGATTTTCCCTGTTGACCATTACTGTTAGGTTCCTGCACTTTAAAGCAAGAACTTTTTTCCATTCTGTAATTTTGATTGATGTACCTGCATCTTACATTCAGAGTTTGTTTGCATTCTATGAATATTAGGGTATTACATTTGAATCATGTTGGGAGTTTCACTCGGTCAACCTTGCTAGTGCAGAGTTCGAATAACTTTCCTGTAGATATCCATTTTAAGACCAACATATTTGAAAAATTCCTACCCCGTGTGGTTTTTCCCACCTAAGATCAGATCTAGGAGATGTTTTCTCATGCACAACGGAAAGGTTCTTATTAGGAGAAAACAGATAAAATCCTTTTGTCTGTAAAGGTCTGCCTACCAGGTTTCTGAGTATGACTCTTTTGATCTACGGGTTTGTTACTGTTTCTGGTCTTATGGAATTAAATCTTAGCACGTGAATTTACTTCCTTCAGGAGGTTTGTTATACAAGCATCATGATTGGCATTAAAGACACACATCTGACATGTAGAACAAACAAATTGTTTGGAATCTGAGAAAGAACTAGAACTCTTAGAGTGATCTGCTTTGGGCACAGCCGTTATCGTAACGCGACTACTCTTAGATACAAACAAACTCCTAGATGTTTGATTGTTGCTCCTAGGTTTTGGTTTGCTATCAACAGCAGTGGTTTGAATTCTAGCAGAAGTAGTCACACTAGTTGTTGAGTTCCTATCTCTTTCTTGTATCTTTTGCTTAACTACATCTAGATAATGATTATGAACCATGTCATTTGAACTAAATCTTGGCATGTTCTTAGAACTATTCCTAGATGAGCTAGATGCAATCATGTGAATCAGGTTGAATAGGGCGGATTCTATTTTCTTAGGTAAATAATGTTGTAAGTGGATGGTTTTGACAATATTTATTACATTCAACTTGTGTGAGGGCAAACCGTTGTTTTGGGGACATTTGAACCACTTGCAGATTAAAACGCATTTCGGTTGTCTAACAACTGATTGGTTTCTTAGTGTATGTTAACGTGTTTTCCAAAAGACTGATGTTCGATCAAACTTAGTATTCTACACCTATTTTCTTTTAACTTCCTTAAGTCTTTTTTAAAGCAGCAATTGCAAAACCTTTTACTATTCTTGAGCTTTTAATTCAGCAGTATTAGCAAAGCAAAGATGTTGTCTGTTCGGTAGTCTTAGATCTCGTTATTTTTAATAGAATCATAAAAATCTTTGTAATGCTGTTTCAAAGTCTTATTTTCCTTACGTATTTAGCCTACTATGTTCTAATTCGTTGTTCATTATTTCAGTAATCTGTTTCCTTTTCAATCTTGGCTGTATTTACTTGTTTCATTCAAATTTTGACCATATTGCCCTGATTTTTAAAGCCTTGATTTGATATTTAAGTTCGAGTAGCATTATAATGTGCTTCCATTATTGGAAAAATCTTTTTGAAATTGGGGCAATCTGTCTTTTTTGATTAAAATATTTCTCAGACTCGAGTGATGTTTTGAGTATTTCAGTTGTTTGTTTATCAGGTGATGAATCAAGATAGGGACTTTTTAACTTGACATTTTTTGGATACTGGTCAACCCAACTTCATTATTGATTTCAGGTTGTCAGTATGTTGTTGTTCGATAGCCAACAGTATTACATTCAGAGTCAATTGTACCTCAGCCATTGGCTCTTCGTCATATATGGGTCTGATATCTGCATCAAGCATCTGTATTTTTCCCGACCGCTGTTGTCATCTTGCTTGTTGAGTCTGTCTAATGCTTTCTGTGTCAACCACCAACTCAGCATCCAATGTTTACCCGTATCAATCTTACTCTCTTGCGTCTGCATCCTGTCCTTTTATTCATCCCTTCTTTTTTATTGTCTTTGATGACGTGTTCTTTCAACAACGGACTTTTTAACATTCCCATCGTGCTTGGAGTAGGTATCTCTGAAGTGTTGAACCTCGATTCTAGTGTCATTCAACAAAG
This sequence comes from Tanacetum coccineum, assembly GCA_026074375.1. NCBI lineage: Eukaryota > Viridiplantae > Streptophyta > Magnoliopsida > Asterales > Asteraceae > Tanacetum > Tanacetum coccineum. The sequence continues at coordinate 22,318 of BQNB010004563.1, read as the reverse complement.
CAGTACGTGTCTGTCATTTTGACTGGTATAATCCATATTGTAAACTTTCGAATCGATGAACTTTTGGAACGGGTTGTTTACCCACCAAAAAAGGCTGTCATGATCATCTTCTTGAAATTCATCTTTGTCAAGTTTCTTTTGTAGTTGATCTGCGTTGAGGAGCATTGTTCTTGTGAAAGTATCAACATCTTGACCAAAGAGTGACATGAATTCCCGTTTGAATCCATGTTCGATGCGAGTGCCTTTTGAGTCTCCTTTTGAAAGAACTTGAAGGTTGTGAATGATAGACAGATCGAAAATATGTCATGCATCTTTCTTTTGCTTGTGACATTTTTATTTAATTGCATGCAATCTTTTGTTCTCAGATTCAAGCTGATTCCTTTTACTGATTTGTGGATGCCAGTCTATGAATTACTTTTCTTATTTCTCAAAAACAAGTGTATGTAATGACAACTAAATCGATTTCAATGAATCAACATTCAATGCTGGAATTGGATTTGAATGATCTTCTTGTGTTTGCATCAACTTCTTTTGTTTCAACAATTGTGGAGTTCGTTGTTGATGAAGAATTAACTCAAGCATGTATTTCCCGAGGGAATCCATGTTAAAGATCATTGCATCGTAAAATGATTGAGCATCATATCTTGTATAATTCTGCATACGCGCTTTGATTTCTGAACTGAAAGCATTTTCAAATATTGTTCTGAGTTTTGTCAAAGTAGTCTTGCAATCGGTCTGAGAAATTATTTGTTTGGTAAGATGATTTTCTAGTAAATCAAGTCTTGAGAGAATGTTCTCTTGAAGATAGGCATGTTACCAAAATCTTGTAAAGTTTCTATGAGAAACTTGAGTTGTGACTGAATTGCTCGAAGACTGTTCATGCATTTAAATTCTTGAAAAGTTGATGTCTTCTCTTGAAACTTTTTGAAGTTGAACACGAGAGAATAACGGTGTGATTCTGAAGCGCCTTTTGATGATTGAGTTCACAAATTGGTTTGCTGACTGTTATGTAAGTTGGGAATGGATATTGCGGATCGTATGTGTTATGAAGTTGTTGATTGTATTTTGTGGTGAGTGAGGAATGCAAACTAATCACAGGATTTTACAACTCTATGATTAAAAACCGAGAAGGAAAAAGGTTTACTTGTCAGGATTTTACAAAATCAATAGAAAAACCGTGTGAAAATAAAATTGACATATTTCGCTTGAGGGATTGCATATTTCGCTTGGCTAGAAATTGCATGTTTCGCTTGAAAAATCAAAATTGCATGTTTCGCTTCAATTTCTATACCATATTCGCTGAACAACCATCTGTTATTTCGCTTGATGTTGAACATATTTCGCTTAAAAATTCTAAACATATTTCGCTTGGCCTCAATGCTGCATATTTCGCTTAAACATTGAACATATTTCGCTTCATCTGTTTAACATATTTCGCTTGTCTTTAAACGTACATATTCCGCTTAAAATTTACACCTGCATATTTCGCTTGAATATCAAACGTACATATTCCGCTTAACAAATAACGTACATATTCCGCTTGACCTGTGACATATTTCGCTCGGTGTCTTTTTCAAGTGAGGACAACTTTTACTAACAAATAATTTGTCCTTGTGTTGTGAAGCACAAAATGTGGATCTTTGTCCCCTTAATCTTGACCGGTGTGGACCACAAATAAGAAAAGAGAAACCACAAATAAGCCCCGAATAATCTCCCAAATAAGCTTGAATAAGCTCGAAATAATCTAAGAGTGAGCTCGAAATAAGCAACCAAAATGAAGAAAACTAAGAAACTAGTTTGAAGAACAAAGTAAAAGAGGGACGTGACTCTTGTGACTCTTGTAAATCGAACCAAAAACTCCACTTCGAAAAGAGAAAGAACAAAATAAGCCGAATGTAATAAGCTTATAAAAAACAATCTAAATCTTATCTAAGACGTGGAATGACTACAAAATAAGCTTTAGAACTAGTATAGCAAAGAGGATATAAGCAAAACAAACCAATAAGCCTTCAAGGAGAAATTGAGACGTGAGTTATTAAACACAATAAGCAACGAATAGAAGCTTATTAAACCACAAGAATCGAACACTAAACACCCCTTGGTGAGTGATACCACAAGTTAGTCTTATAATAATCCTTTCACAACTAATAAGCAAACCCAAATAAGCCCTCTTGATGAGCCGAAAATGAAAGAAAAGAAAGAGAGAAGAAAAGAACTTGTAAACTTAGATTAGAGAGAGAATTGGTGGATTACAAGTGTGAGAAATGTAACTAACACCCTCTCCATGTGTGGAGAGGGTTTCTTTTATACCCTTGAGCCATAAGTGGCATGTGGGCTTTTCTACTTGGGTCGGGCTTGGCTAAACTTGGGCTTTGAGCCCGAACACGAGACATATTAGAATTACAATCCAAGTAGTTGAACCCGACACTAGCCTATACAATACAAGACCTAGTGTGGACTTTATAAGACCGATAACATTCTTGTTTGGTTTAATAAAATAAAGGCTAACAGCAAGTATTTATATGCTCTATCACTATCTTTTTGTGGCGTCTCAAGATGACATTTTTAGGGTCACGTAATTTATTTGGGTTCCCAAGGAGTTCCTACTCTTTTACTTAAAGGTCTACATCACAATGTGCTCACAATATAACTGGATCGTGTTAGTACAATAACATAAAAAAAATTGAGAGACTAAACCTGCACTTCAAGAGTACTAGAACTCAGTAAAGTATCCACTATAAACAGACTGATCATGAATTAATAAAAATTCCTTGCCATAGCAAGCGTATAAGTTATAGATAAGATGTGCACTAATAATATAAGCATACTTCCCAAACTCCTTTTTATTCACCATGCTCTGAGCACGTGGATAGTTGTCAAGAAGATAATGTCTAGATGCGACAATAGAGTTGAAGAATATTAGTTATATTTTTTAAATTGGTAACAAGATATTACCATATCTTTTTAAATTGGTAACAAGATATTACCAATATTTTTTAATTTGATAAAAAGATTTTATCCATATCTTTTTAAATTGGTAACAAGATATTACCAATATTTTTTAAATTGGTAACAAGATATTACCATATTTTTTTAAATTGGTAACAAGATATTACCAATATCTTTTAAATTTGATAAAGATATTTTACGTATCTTTTTAAAATGGTAACAAGATATTACCAATATTTTTTAAACTTGATAAGATGTTATCTGTATTTTTTTTAATTGGTAACAAGATATTACTAATATTTTTTAATTTGATAAACAGATTTTATTCATATCTTTTTCCTTATTTGCAATTATCCCTTAATTGTAAATATTATTATGCAAACATTATTTTGCAAAGATTATTTTAAAGGGACTCTTATATTTTTATCCGTGAGCCCGGCTTCCGTCATGGGTCAGTTCGGCCTCTTAATAATGTGTCGCGGCCCAACCTCTTTAAAATTATGTCGCGGCCCAGCTTCCTTATATTTCCGGTCCGTACCAAACATTATGTCGCGGCCCGACTTCTTTATATTTATGGTCCGCTCCAAAAATTATGTCGCGGCCCTGCTTCCTTAGTCTGTGTTTACCATATTTGATAAACATTTTCAAAAACAAAAACAAAAATTTTTTTCAACAAGAAACAATATTTTCTTGGTTAAGCCATGACTTGGTAAAAACGTCGCATACAACGGCATGCCATATTAAATGGTTTAGAAAATATTATTTTGCATATTTATCCCTCATTTGCTAAGATTATGCGATTTATGTGGGGGTGATGCTTTACGATTATTTGTCCGCACGCCCGAACTTGTTTTCCTCTTTGGTATCCGCGGTCACCAACCGCATCACCATTGCGGTCTCGAGCCTTCCAGAGGTAAATCACGGTCAATGAACTTTACACTCCAAAAGTCTTTGTACCTTGCATTTGGAAGTTTACTTCACAGTGACTAACATCATAAGCCACAGAACCTTTATCCACACAACATGTTCCGATCACCAACGCAGCGGATATCCGCTCTTTTGTCATAACGACTTCCATTGCTTACCCAAGCATGGAGACGCGGGGCTACAACACCTCCATGCGCCCATTGAGCTCTTAATGATTATTTAAGATTATACATTTGGAGTCAACATTTGTACTCCCAGCCGGAGGCAACCCGCGGCTAACTATTTTAATCACCGGTCAATTCATGTAGATCCACGAATAAACTAAATCAAGTACTTTTTTATCAATGCATCCGTGGAAAGTTTTTTACATGTCGTCATTATGACACATGACCGTGCCTCGGTCGTTCTTATGGCTTACGTAGTCCTATATGTAACTAGCGCTTGCGGAGGCGTGAAGGGGGCGTGCAAGGCTTACTTACATAAACGTGAAAACATTTGTTGTACACGTTCTTATGCCTATTATTAGTTAAATCATATTACTTTTAATTCATATCCGCTACCTTCCTAATGTACGGAGTTAAATTCCCGAAATCGGGACATAATAAATAAACAAACACCTTGTGTTTCATTTCATATCGCACATAGTCGAGTGCTATTTCCTAGTAGGCTACAAGTTTCGTGCATAGCACATTAGGGTATATGAACCAGCCACCTTTCTAGTAAGCTCCGTGTTACGCGTGCCACGGCCTGTTGGGGTAGGTGCTAAAATTATTCATGTTTTTTGGATACTTTGTCTGCAAGTTTAATACTACTAATAGAACATAGCACCATTAAACTTGGGGGGCTATAGGGGTATAATGATACCATTATAATTATCTTCGTGCATGTCACGTAAGTATATCCGGATATATAAAGTATGTAAGAGGCATTGCAAGTCCGGTACTATGTCGAATGCCATATTGGCATTACCCGGCCACGGAAGTACGTCTTCCGTCGGCCGTAATTCGAATGCCATATTCGCATTACCCAGCGACAGAAGTACGTCTTCCGTCGGTCGTAAGTCGAATGCCATATTCGCATTACCCGACCACGGAAGTACGTCTTTCGTCAGCCGTAAGTCGAATGCCATATTCGCATTACCCGGCCACGGAAGTACGTCTTCCGTCGGCCGTAAGTCGAATGCCATATTCGCATTACCCGGCCACGGAAGTACGTCTTCCGTCGGCCTTTATTATACGGGGTCCGCCTTCATCATTATAAATCCTTCTCATCATCCTCTCGTCAGAAACGAACGAGAATGGTATCTTGCCAATGCAAGTGTTACCCCGACTATAGAAAACGTATTCTTCTTACGGGGTCTTTACCGTCTAGCCACGAGAAACCAAGTGTCTAAGCATAATCACCCGACACATGTACGCGGGTGCTGCCTAAGATAGGGCATGATTGACACAGTTTGAAGATAGATATGGCGGCGTATGGTTGGAAAGTGCGAACGTCTCCGCGACGGTAAGAGTAGTCCTTTTAGTCATGTAACCGCGGCTACGGCCACGCTTACTAGACTGGGGGGACATGATGACGTATAGTGTGGACCGAACCGGCCCACTTATACTATTATGGGCTTACTTGCTGAGGACGTATAACATAAGTCTAGCATAACATGATCAAGAAACATATCATACTAGACTGGGGGACATGTTGGCGTATAGTCCGGACTAGGCCGGACCTAATGGGCCGAACCCGATAAAAGGGTGGCCCACATCCTACGTAACCCTAATCCATACACTATATATACAAGGGTAGGATCATCCTACTTGGACAAGTTATTTTCTACCACCTCTTTATATAACATGCTTATACTATTCTGACTTGACCGTCGGACCTTCTAACCGGTTCTTCTTTGTTGGCAGCACTATTCATGGCCCGGGAGGACGACGAACGGCACCAGGAGAGTCGTCAGGACCGGCCCAACCAAATTATGCATCAACATGGTTTAAGTTTACTAGATTATAAAAGATGAACAATCTTGTCTGTCATCTTTTATATAGGTTTTGTATATATTCTTTATATATGCTGCTGTAAATTACTAACAGAATCACATAACCATAGTTACATACTTGCACACCTCATGTGGCTCTACACAAATGTGTAAGTATCATTAGCCCTTTTTTTTTGAACGGCAATTAGAAATTTTATTAAAAAATGCTAGTAAGAAGCTAGCAAGAAAAAGTCACACGCAAATCGTTAAGATGCAATATCATACATCTTACATCTTATTTTATCTTACATCTTATCTTACATCTTACATTTATTTTACATTACAATACAGCATTGAGAAATTGATGTGTAAGAATCCCGATTTTAATTTTATAACCTACTCTACCTAGACTAACCTACGCACTTAAGAAGAGTGTACCCTATCGTGTAGTAGTAGTTTATGGCGAAGTACGAGTGCGAACCCTAAGAGCTAGTTGTTTGGTGATTAAAGCGAAACTATATCTAAACTAATGAAAAATTGATAGATAAAGGGACCTTATGCTTGGATACTTATGCGACTAGGTGGTTAAAAGAAATGCCAACCAAAGTAAACATCTTTATATGGCGAATGCTTCTGAACAAGCTTCCTACGCGGATGAATTTGATGAATAGAGGTATAACTGTGCAATCGAATCAGTGTGGTATTTGTGATACAGGGGATGAGACGGTTAATCATTTGATGTTGCATTGTGATCTCGCTCGGGATGTGTGGGCCCTCGTTGGTCGATGGTGGACTTTAGACTTCCCCTCTGTGTTATCGATTAGAGAGTTGATGTCGTGGGTGGATGATACTCGTCTTCACATTTTGGCGAAGAAGGTGTTGCATGTGGTTGTTGGAACAACGGCTTGGAGTATCTGGAATTTTAGAAATCGGAATGTTTTCCAAGAGGAGAAACCGAAGAAAGCGTTACTTTTTGATTCGATTGTTTCAACATCGTTTTTTTGGTTATCCAATAGAAATAACAATTTTAGGATTAACTGGATAGGTTTTCTTCAAGATCCTATAATGGCTTGTAATTCTTTGTAACTGCTTGTTGCTAGCGTTTTGACGTTTGGGTGTTTAATAAAGTTTTTTTAGTCCTTTGTAGTTAGGGTGATGGCTTTGCCGTAGCTCTTCCCCTTAGGATTTGTTGCTGGTCAAAAAAAATATCTAAACTAATGAAAGGAATTAAATTATCCACGTTGTGCTTTAAATCCACGCGATTGTATTTTAAGAAATTCACTAAACTTAAACAAGAAATAAATGCAAAAGTAAATGAACTTTAATCAATTAGGGGGAGAATTGGTGTTAACCTCGTTAATCCTCTATGAGTTCTAATGAAATGATTTTAACGTGCAATGTTCAGTTATGATTTTATTAGTGGATCTAATATCACCTAAGTCCAATATTGGTCATTGCAACTTAAACCTATAAACCCTAGCTACTTAATCTTAAGATTATAGCAATTGAAGTAACTAGGTTTTAGTCTTTAAGAACGCCAACTACTCTATATGACTTGTTTATGCTAACAATCACGCTACTGAGCATTATACTCCTATTAGCGATCATTAACAATTGTTTTAATTGCACTTTTTAATCAACTAGTTTCACTTAAGCAGGGTCATTGGTTACCTAGCAACTACTCAACTAGGATGTATTCGCAGTCCGTTAGTCAATCTAATATATTAGTTTTCAGTTGTGACCTAATCACTAACTGTTTGAGCAAATTTCCGTAGATGCTCATCAGCCCTGATCCTTAGGAGGTTCTCCTTCGTCTCTTAGGTTGAAATAAGAAAGAACACTGTTAGCTTGCCCCGGGGGTTTAATCTTGTCAGTTAAATTAATTTATATTAAATTGGAAAGTTTTTGTGCACTTTCTACTTTTGACGGGCTTAACACACATGCATTTACTACTTATTATGGGCTTATGACCTCAACATCCTAACAAAAGGCCATGAGTTGGCTCATATAACCAGGAAGGGTGCCAATGAACTGGTTGGGTAACACGTCTACCGATCAAAACGAGTCATGACGAAACCAAAAGCCTTTTTTTTCACAAAGAATTAATTTTTATGTGTTAAGTATGATTAAAATTTAATTATATTATGACAACAATAGTCTAAGGCGCTATTATAAAGCGACTTAGAAGCTTGATTCTGTTTTTATATATAGCTTTAAACTGTTTGATCATTAAATGGTTTAACACACAACCATTTAATGTGTTTCCTTATGAAACCAAAAACGGGTCAGGACCATTTGGTCGTTATAGATATATAACCCAAATTGACCCATTTGTATTTAAATGCATAAAACATTGACACCTCTACTTTATATACATGGGAGCAAAGGACGAGTAGTTGTCTGTTTGGGGACCAAAGGGCTTGAGTCTCAATGGTATCCCATGTTGTGTAAGAAGCTCCTCAATCAAATGGTTGTGGGTCAAGTAAGTCTTGGGCATGTGAGATATATTTGTTGTGTATATTGTGAGATATTAGTTGCCGTTCAAAAAAAAATTGTCAAACATATTAAGATGTAAAGAAGCTTATATGTTATGAGAACCCATTTCAAATGTCGTAAAAGTTAGAACAAAACTTCACCATATATAAGTTTAATGAGCTCGATAAAAGTTGCACTGGAATGCCATACGAATACAGTAACATATATGTTACACATTTGTATATATTCAAGCAGTAGTAATATACAGATTTACAGTAAACAAGTCCAAAAGTAGTGAATTAGTTGATAATGTAATAAGAAGCTGTAGTCAATTTTATCCCACATCGACCAAAATATGAACATAGACACTTTATATACCCCTGAAAATTGCATTACCTTCGTCCCTTCGGGGACATCCGATAAAATTGGAACGATACAGAGAAGATCAGCATGGCCCCTGCGCAAGGATGACACGCACAAATCGAGAAATGGTCCAAATTTTTTTATCCACCATTTTCTTGATTGCCGGAATCTAGTTCTTTTGTCGGTCTACTGATCGGAATTGAAGGTTAGCATGGCCCCTGCACAAGGATGACGACCGGTTGATGCTGATGTTCATGTTATGGACCCGATCCTAGCTTGTCCACTTAAATTTCAAACTAGGACTCATCGACTAAATGTGAGACTGAATACATTGGTTATCATACAAAATTCTTCAACGGAAAAAAAGAATGGTCGTTATTCTTTGGTCAATGTAATTTGGCCATTTTTTTCTCTACTTTGAAAATATAATTAAAAATTAAAAGAATCATACCTAATAAGGAAACATTCTGTTTTTTTTTTAAATACAAAAGTCCCACTTTGCGTTTTCCTTTACTAGATAATAGATTGTTTTCAAAATATGGAAGGACTCAACAACAAAATCATGCGTGACTTCTACAAGGTGTTGGCTGCCCGTAACGCTAAGATGGTGCAGTACCTTCTAGCTCCGGATATTGATTGGTGGTTCCACGGCCCAGCTGCTCATAAATACAACCTTATGCAAGTGCTCACTGGTATATGTGAATTTGATCTTAATGACTCTTATGAGCCTCTTGTTGTTGCTAGTATTGGGACGATAGTAGTGGCGGAGGGATACTACATTCATGAGAACCAGAAAACTTTTTGGGTGCGTGTGTGAACTGTGGAGAATGGGAAGACTATAACACACGTGATGGAGTATCTCGATACTTCTGTTACTGTTACAGAAGTGAGTGTTTATACCAATTGCTTATTTTTGTGTCATATTTTAGGCAAATTCCTTCTTCACATGCATCTAGTAAGTACTTTAATCGCTTTCCTGTTGGATATGTGATCAATTATAACACTTTTTTTTCCTTCGTTAATTACTTAGGTCGAAGGGGAGGCTCATCAAATTCGAGCTACAGGAAAGATGACTACAATATAAGATATGATGGTGATGATTCAGAAGACATAATGCGGACCTCAGCTGCCTTGGTAAATCTTTAGTTGGATAGAAAGACTCGTAATTTGACGAACTCTTGGAGGTTAGTTTCTCATTCGATGTACATGGAGGCAGCCTTTATGACCCATGACCTATATATTATAAGGAAAAAAGTCAACATCCAAAAGTCATTTGGGTTGAACAGGCATTATATGGCATATATAACTTGTATGTAGATTATATATAGACCCTTCACATGAGTTAAGATCAAAGCCTCTTTATAAAGTTTAGTAATTAGATGCGAGTACTTGAATGGTTATTTGATTCAGTTTCTGAAATTTTATTTCTTAGGCATGGAGGGGATGACAGCAGTGAAGAAGATGGCACGGTAGACCATGTGTAACTTGAATAACTGTAACTTAAGTTTGTGTAGCATGTACTGTAGTTAACTTCAAACTAGTATTTAATGTTCTATTGTCCAAAGAATGCAGAAAGTGCAAGCAAAATACAGTAATTTTTTGAAATGCCCTTTGTACCCATCCCACATCGACTGAGTGAGGTAAACAGACAAGGCAACGTTGAGTATAAAACCAAAGGCCTTGTATTTTACTAAGCATACCTTTCTCGGCCTTTTGGCTAAGATCAAGTGTAGTATCTGTTCTTATCAGTTTAATATCTGATATGTGAGCCATCGGCTCACTCGATATTAATCTTATTTTTTATGGGGGAAGGACCCACTACAGTAGCTTGCTGCTGGGGTTCTTCACGTGTCGCCTTGGTGTTGCACTATTGCCTTGGCTTGGCGCACCCCTCCAATTTATAGTATGAAGTTTATTTGCTGCATGTAATATTGATTGTTTTATGGTTTCTGGCTGTCTGTAACATATACAAGGATAAATTGATGAACAATTAGTTACTTCACCAGCCAAAGGTAACTTTTTCACGACATGTTCTAAGTAGTTGCTCTTGTTCAACTTTACAGTTTTTTCACTCAACAAGACGATCTTCGTCTTTCTTGATTCTGTTATTGAAGCAACATACATGGCATTTATTTGGTTGAATATTTGTTGAGAAGTGATTTCTTTTCTTTTTGTGTAGAATGCAACATACATGGCATTTATTTGGTTGAAGTTTTGGACCACGAAATGCATCACCGGGTCACTTAGATCAGGCTCGGGCTGGGATTGGTTGTGTATTGATGTGAGAGGATCATCTGATCCGGCAAGATTTACAACAGGTTGGGGATCATTAGGTCCGTCTCCAAGTGTGTAGACAGAGGTAATTGGGTCATCTCCAGCCATTGACGTTTTGGTTTAGCGGTTATTTTTTTATAAATATATACGTTTTCGGGTCCCACGGATGACGCCAAAATGATGCTTCCGAGTTATGCAGGTTGAAAAAGGAGTGGGAATCTTCTTCGTGTTCCAACCTGTTACCCTAAATCACTCAAAACACAAAGAATTCTATCTTTAGCACCACCCCGAGGTTGAACCTCGAGAGGAGGCTCCGACGCTTAAGTCAGCCATATTTGTTGTTGTATATAAGTTGTTTGTATATAGAGAGATTGATGATCTTACCTTATAGAACCACTTGGTATTTATAGAGTGTCAATGTCTAATGTCTGATTAAGTTGTGAAATGGCAAGGTAGAAATTTGTGCTTGTATGGCTCCATGAACAATTTATATTGGTCTCTCCATGACTTATCAAAAGGGAAGTAGATGTTTATGTGTATTTGATTTTATGAGAAGCTTGCATGGTCATTTCCACGTGCACACAATATGTTTTATCAAATACGTATATTCTTACCTCTTGTTTATCCATGTCATGAATTTGTCAAAGTAAAAATTAGAAGGTTGTGTGTATGGAAAGAATACATGACTTCTTTGCATACTTTATAGTTTAAAGTTGAGATCAACATAGATCCAAAATTTAGCATAGACCCAATGAATTAATCCTAGCCACTTATTTTTTCATCAAAATAATAAAAACCCACTTTCCACTTTTAAAAAAAAAAATATCTCGCAAACGGTAAATCGTTAAACGACAAAAAATACATCATCGCGACGAGTATTTTTTTATCTTTCAGTAGACATCCACTTCGATATACTTCAAAGAATTTTTAATTTTTTTTTTTTTCAGTCACGTCTGAAAAAATCACATGTGATTTGTATCACAATTACATGTGATTTCATAAAATCACATGTGATTTGTGATACAAATCACATGTGATTATTTCCAGACGTAACTAAAAAAAATTCGAAAAAAATTTCGTCGAAAGTATATAGGAGTGCCCCTCTGTAGAAAGATGATTTAATTCTTGTCGCGATGATATGTTTTGTTTTGCGTAACGATTAACGGTTTGTGAGATATTTAATTTTTAAAAAAGTGATGGAAAGTGGGTTTTATTATTTTGATGAAAAAATGAGTGACTATGATTGGTTCATTGAGTCTATGCTAAATTTTGGGTTTATGTTAAACTTTTGCCTTATAGTTTATTATCAAACCCATTACCCTAATTATATGATAATAAATTACAAATACTTTGGTTAACGAGCGCTAATCTGATACGAGTATATCTTAATTTTCTTTTACAATTTGACCATACAATTATTAATGGAAATAGTGGGTGATGTTTTGAAAAATCATTAAATATTCGAAGCCCCCAACATCTCACATGGGCTTACGATATCAGAGGCTTTGAGTAAATCTTGATCTAGTTTTTACTATGAACAAGAGTCAAAGATCTCATACATTTGGTCAAGATTCGTGTTTGTCGTCATTTAGGGTCATTAGTCATAGCTCTTCTAGGAACACTCACTAATTTGACATTATAGAAATCATACAATTTTCAGGTTTAGAAATTATAATTATATTTCAAAATTACGTAAATAGGTTAACTTGTTCGTCTAATCAAGAATAGACAATGGCTACTACTGTTTTATCAAATCAACACTTTTTGTTTCTTATAACAAATGCAATGTTTGATTAAAGAATAAATTTACTAAAAGTGTTTCACTATTATCAAAATACTAGAATTGCATGATCCAAGTCATGTTACAATATTTGAATACCCACTATTTTTTATGCTGAAACAGATAGCATAAGCTGTCTTTAAACGTCCGCGTCACCCCATTTTCTTCCTTTCTAGTTTCACCTGAAATTTGAGAATCGTACATTAAAAAGTCCACAATCTTATATTTTTTACCCAATCAGAAATTCATAAGCTTAGGTTTTCTCATATTAAAAAACCTTTCCAATACTAAAGTTGCATCTAACTGACTTGAATATTTGTAAGATGCGAGTAGTTTTTGCCTTAAAGCCATTTTGTGACATCAAGTCACCTTTCATAATCGTTTAAACGAAAGAGAATATTTGAATTAAATAATACCGGTTCTATACAAATATTGAACCCTCGTTGCACTATGTGTTGAAAACCACCATTTCTAATATCAGTTTAGTTGTTGGTGTTTGTTATGTCATAAAAGTTGTACAAAACTAGCTTAAAACCTGTTTATATGGAATTTAAATCAGTGAATACACTACTCAAGTTTGCACTACCTAAAAGTACTGGACTTGCATAGTGGTGACATGTTTGAGTAAAAACCGGCCAACATAAAATGATCATGGGTTTCTATTATACAAACTAGTTGGATACCCGCGCATAGCGGCGGCGATAAAAATTGCTAACCCAACTCGCTTCGCAATTCCCTACCCGCTTAGAGAATTCATTTGTTTGGGTTTCCGTAGCTTTCCCGCAACATCATATTAACATCATTCTCGCTTGTATAAAGAATCACACACTCTCTTACCCATCAAACATTGCCTCAAAAAGTATATATCTTTTACGAACCAAGTTTGTATTCAAATTAAAGTTAAAGTTGTTAAAAAATTCAAAATAAAAAAATAAAAAGGTTTGTTGTCTGTCAGACAACCATGTAGCCATGCCAAGACCCATCAGATGGGCAGACAACGATCCTCTACTGAGCCATGGCCGAAACCATAAGGCTCGGTTAATCACGCTCTGGCTACATGGTCTCGATGCATCAACCAGACATGGGTTACTGTCTCTTGAGGAATCAAGAATACAGAGGTACGAGCCTATAGAACAGATCCTGTTCAAGTAAGGTCGTGCTGGTTGCTTTGTCCATCCCCTTTTTAAACACCATTTCATTTGCATTTTTGGCCGATGTGGGATGGGACTTGGTTCTTTTATTTCAGCATTTATTATTTACATCATGGGTGACATTATTTGTCTCACCAATTCTGTGGCCAGCTTTACATTCCACGAGACCACGTCTTTTGACGGGATTGTGATCAACGACGAATTGAGCTTACTTATCATCGCCTATCTTGGAATACCAAGTGATCATGATAGAATTCCATGTTAACCGAATTCTTTTCCCAGATATGATACGTTTCATAGGCGTGCAAAATGCAATTCATGGTTTCTCATGTTGGTTTTATTTGACGTGCTTTCAGGTCAGCTTCTAACGGCTCTAATTTGTGAATACTTGGATTGGGCACAACTTCGCCACACACTACAAGTTGTATTTGCCGGAGTGTAATTTGGTAATCACTTACTAAGCTGCAACTTTACAAGCATCTATTGTCTACATGCTTATTATCTGTACATTTGTTTGTTTTAGCTTCTTTTAATCCAAAATTAAAATAAAGGATTAAGTTTTAAACCATAATGAAATAGTAATGGTTTTCTGCTATATTACAAAATTGAATACAAACCACACTACTTTGCAATAATGCGTGATTTTTAGCCAAAAATAAAGCGAGACGCAAGGGTTTATGGTTTGTTACTCTTTTCTCTCACCACTAAGCAACATTTCGATCAATAATTTTGTTACTCGTTTCTACTAAAATGATGACATCATTTTTCAAAGATTAAAGTTATTATCTTTATCTTTTTTGCAAAGCGAGGCCAAACTTCCGTATTTGATGATACTTGCATATCTGTATTGTATTTGATGTTGCGAGTTTATTTCGATGATGAAATCATAATGTCCTTTGTGCAGCTATTCTAAACTCTTTATACATGTAAACCACAAAATCGTCGAAATCTGCAAAGTTTACTACTTATATATAGCCTTTACAAGATTCTGTAAACCATTATGGTTTTCTGAGAATATGAAATGACTACAAAATACTTACATATTTATAAGTAAGATCCAAACACCATATACGGAAGTTGTGCCAAATAACACCCAATCAATTTATAAATGTATAAACTTGAATATAATATATGTATCCATGCATACACATCTGTATGACTACATGTACATGCTCGTAAACATCCACATTTCTAATAAAGATCCATTCTTGTAGAGTCAATCTCAAGCGTCAAGTGGTGGAAGGAGATCAATCACGCCTGAGCAAGACTCTTTGAGCAGTTTTGACTCTCGAAATCGTAGGTCATCTTCCTCGTCTGTTGTCTGGGGCTTGCCTCCTCTCGGAAGGTGTGATTCTCACGTCCTTTAATTATAAAAATTAATCTTTGGAGTAAATTGCCTAAATCGTTTCTGTAGTTTGGTGAAAGTTATGGCAGTCGTCCCAATGGTGGATTCCGTTTGTACAAATGGTCATTAGTTGCGCTATTTGCTTTCACTTTGGGTCTCTCACCCGTTACCCTTCAGGGACCATAACCGAAATTGATTACATACGTACTCTAGGGAGTCCAAGAGTGAAATGAATTACCTACACAAAGAACCAAAAACTAAAGCAGAAAAAGGGCAATTAGTGACCATTTATACAAATAGTCTCAACAAGGGAAGATTTCGGTATTTTTCACCAACCACAATGACGATTGGAATGACAAAATATGGAATCGTGTGAACCCAAATAACCATGGGCGAATGGGTATTCTAACCTTTTATTTGTTTTGTTTTGGGTTTATAACGATTGCTTATTTTGTGTCATATTTCAGGCAAATTCCTTCTTCACAGGCATCTAGTAAATACTTTAGCCGCTTTCCTGTAGGATATGTGCTCAATTATAACACTATTTGTCCTACGTTAATTACCCAGGTCGAAGAGGAGGCTCATCAAATTCGAGCTACAAGAAATATGACTACAATAGAAGATATGATGGCGATGATTCAGAAGACATAATGCAGACCTCAGCTGCCTTGGAAAATCTTCAGTTGGATAGAAAGACTCGTAATTTAACACACTCTTGGAGGTTAGTTTCGCATTCGATGTACACGAAGACAGCCATTATGACCCATGACCTATACATTATAAGGAAAAAGTCAAATGTGTCGTAAGACATCCAAAAGTCAATTGGTTTGAACAGGCATTATATGGCATATATGGAGCCTTCGCATAAGTTAAAATCAAAGCCTCTTTATAAAGTTTAGTAATTAGATGCGAGTACTTATATAGTTATTTGATTCAGTTTCCGAAATTTTATTTCTTAGGCACGGAGGGGACGGCAGCAGTGAAGAAGATGGCAGGGTAGGCCATGTGTAACTTGAATAGCTGTAACTTAAGTTTGTGTAGTATGTACTGTAGTTAACTTCAAACTAGTATTTAATGTTCATTGTCAAGAATCTTTTGGGAGGACCCTTTTTGCCCATGGTTATGGAGGGTGGATCTGATTTGTGTTGTATGAATTCATGTTGTGTGTTTTTAAAACAATGATCGTAAAGTAGCGTTAGTCGGTCTTTATTTTGTAAGGTGCTCGCTCGTGTTCTGAAGCAAGATTATTTTCTAGTGAAAAAATTGGTGAATTTTGTTTTCATATATCATTTTCCCCCTACTTTAATGATATAAATGCTGCAACAGTTATGTTTTTCCTGAGCATGCTTTTGATTTTAAGCAATGATATTGAGAGGAAGTATTACCTGAATCGTCCCTGCGTTTGAGGTACCCTGAACAACAAATTGCTCGATGACATGTAGCTACAAGGAAGTTCAAGTTGCTGTATCGCAATTCGCAAGAGATCATGTTTTAGCAATTTCATGAAAGCTGTAACAAAACCTCACATTAAGTTAAAAACCAGTTCATATAACTTTATCAAGAAGAGAACATTATGATAATAGTATATGTCAATTCAAACTTATAGAAACGCAAATACTTATCACACGAACCTCGAAAAGCTTGATGAAAGATTTAAGTCAAACTCTTACAAGCTTTAGTCGATCTTGGCACATTATATGTATATCAACCGAGGTTGTTTAGGTCAAACTTGAACTCGATAAAAGCTGCAATTGAATGAGCCCGAGTTGCCTGATAAAATGTTACATGATTGCAAATCTTAAATATCTCGGCTAATAATTTATATGGTATACAATCTTATGTAGTTAAGCTGTTCAACATACAATAAGTATATAAAGAAATATAAAGACATGAAACAAGTACAAAAGTAGTAAATTAGTTGATAATGTAATAAGATGCTGTAGTCAATTTTATCCCACATCGACCAAAATATGAACATATAGACACTTTATATACCCCTGAAAATTGCATAACAATTGTCCCTTCGGGGACATCCGATAAAATTGGAACGATACAGAGAAGATTAGCATGGCCCCTGCGCAAGGATGACACGCACAAATCGAGAAATGGTCCAAATTTTTTTCTCATCCATTTTCTTGATCGCCGTAATCCTTATCATTGGGTCGATTATAGGTGCTCATATATATATCGCCGTAATCCTTATCATTGGGTCGATTATAGGTGCTCATATATATGTGCTCAAATAGTGTTATGTGCTCAATTATAACACTTCGACCTGGGTAAGTGAAATTATAACATAACACTTCGACAAATAGTGCTAAATTATAACATAACACTTCGACAAATTATAACATATATATGTGCTCAAATAGTGTTATTTGGACAAATAGTGCTAATTCACTTACCCAGGTCGAAGTGTTATAATTGAGCACATATAATTGAGCACAAATAGTGTTATAATTGAGCACATAACACTATTTGTCCTACGTTAATTACCCAGGTCGAAGAGGAGGCTCATCAAATTCGAGCTACAAGAAATATGGCTACATATGATGGCGATGATTCAGAAGACATAATGCAGATCTCAGCTGCCTTGGAAAATCTTCAGTTGGATAGAAAGACTCATAATTTGACTAACTCTTGGAGTTTAGTTTTTCGTTCGATGTACATGGAGGCAACCATTATGACCTATGACCTATAAATTATAAGGAAAAAGTCAAGCGGGTCGTAAGACATCCAAAAGTCAATTGGGTTGAACAGGCATTATATGGCATATATAACTTGTAAGTAGATTATATATGGACCCTTCACATAAGTTAAAATCAAAGCCTCTTAAAAAGTTTAGTAATTAGATGAGTACTTAAATGGTTACCTATTTGATTCAGTTTCCGAAATATTATTTCTTAGGCACGGAGGGGACGGCAGCAGTGAAGAAGATGGCAGGGTAGACCGTGTGTAACTTGAATAGCTGTAACTTAAGGTTAGCATTTTCTTGATAGCCTGAACCTAGTTTTTTCGTCGGTCCAGTGATTGGAAGGTTAGCATGGCCCCTAAACAAGGATGACGACCGGTTGATGCTGATGTTCATGTTATGGACCGGATCCTAGTTTAGTTCGGCTTGTGCACTTAAATTCAAACTAGGACTCATTGACTAAATGTGACAATGAATACATTGGTTATCATACATAATTCTTCAACAGAAAAAAAGAATGGTCGTTATTCTTTAGTCAATGTAATTTGGCCATTTTTTTGTCTACTTTGATTCCATAACACATTGCCTACTTTGTTGGTCTAACTTGTTTGTTTTTTGTTACTTCAATGCTATTATATAAACACGAAGTTCCCGAATTCTAATTAAAAATATGGAAGGACTCAACAACAAAATCGTCTGTGATTTCTACAAGGCGTTGGCTGCCCGTGACGCTAAGATGGTGCAGTACCTCCTAGCTCCGGATATTGATTGGTGGTTCCACGGCCCACCTGCTCATAAATACAACCTTATGCAAGTGCTCACTGGTATATATGAATTTGATTTTAACGACTCTTATGAGCCTCTTGTTGTTGTTAGTATTGGGACGAGGGTAGTGGCGGAGGGCTACCACATTCATGAGAACCGGAAAACTTTTTGGGTGCGTGTGTGGACTGTGGAGAATGGAAAGACTATAACACAAGTGAGGAAGTATCTCGATACTTCTGTTACAGTTACTCATATAAGAAAATCTAGTAACGTTTGTTTGGCTTCACCACGGTCACCAGCTGAATGCAAGAACACGTGGGAGAGCAAACTCGCTAACAATGCATCCGTGCCTCGTCTTCTGCTAGTGGTTTAAGTTTACTAGATTATACAAGATGAACAATCTTGTCTGTCATCTTTTATATAGGTTTTGTATCTGTTCTTTATGTATGTTTTGTTTATATATGCTGCTGTAAATTACTAACAGAATCACATAATCATTTATAGTTACATACTTGCATACCTCATGTGACTCTACACAAATGTGTAACTATCATTAGCTCTTGATGGGAGAATATTTGGTAAATCATAGGATGTTTATTATCATCTAAATGAATTTCACATCAATGGGTTAATCAACAATGATTTTAGCAAACGATATTTACTTGCTACAATAATTAGAAACCTTTTTTATATTCACGTATTTTCTTAAGGGGTTTTTCTAACTTGTTCCATGGTGCACAAGTTTAAAGCATTAAATGAACTCATTTGTTTCTTTAAATAATGTTATTTTCATATAAAATAGTGATAAGTTTGGTAAACATCATAAATTTAAGAAAGTATTAGACTATATACTAAAGAGCGTGACACATTAATACAGTGTCGGGCTCCACTTTGGGCCTTAGGCTCTCATTTTGTTGGGCATTAGGCTCCCACTTTGGCTCAATTGGTTTTTTTAATAGTAGAAAATAAATAAATAAATTTATTAATTAAAAAAAATTGTTGGCACAAGATATAGAAATTTTTTTACAATAGTACTGATTTATTCAGATAAAAAAACTCGCGAAAATACATTTGATACCTAATAACTTTTAAAATAATCGACAGGGTCACAAACATATAGCTCTAGATTGCATTAAACGGTGCAGTTTTACGCTAGTAAAAACAAAAAAAAACCATATCGCAAACAAAAAACCACCTTTAAACATGAGGCCCAACACATAAGCCTATATAAAAAAACAATAAACTATTAAACATGAGACCGAAAAAATAAGAAAAAAAAAAACTAATATCCCGCAACAACGCGCGGGACATAAACTCATCTATACTATTATATAAAGCATTTACAATGTGAGTCCCATTAAAAATTAAGATAAAGAGATGCAATCTTGACCATCCATTTTATTTTAGAAGATCACATCATAGAGTGACATGTGTCACTTCTTAATTAAAATATCACTTTTATTTTCAATTTGGCACATCTTTTTATCTATTTAATTTTTTTATAATCTAATTTCATCGTATTTTCTAAAATTCCGTGATCTTTAATTCAACATCCTTTTGATATATTTTTATAAATTTTTAGCTTTTCACATTTTTAGTAGGTTTATTTTGAATTTTTTAACAACTTTAACTTTAATTTGAATACAAACTTGATTCGTAGAAGATATATACTTTTGGAGACAATGTTTGATGGGCAAGAGAGTGTGTGAGTCTTTATACAAGCGAGAATGATGTTAATATGATGTTGCAGGAAAGCTACGAAAACCCAAACAAACGAATTCTCTAAGCGGATAGAAAATTGCGGAGCGAGTGTGGTTAGCAATTTTTATCGCCGCCGCTATGCGCGGGTATTCAACTAGTATAAAGAAAAAAATAAACTATTAAACATGATACCAAAAAAATAAACCCACACAAATATTGCAATGCTTCTGACGCCCATAAAATTATATTTAAAAAAAACCCATATAGCAAAGAAAAACAAACCTTTAAATATAAACCCCAACACATAATCCCATATAAGAAAACAAAACAAACTATTAAACATTAAACCGAAAAAATAAACCCGCACAAATTTTTTTTTACCCAATAGCCCAATAGAAAAAATAAACATAGCAACAACGCGCGAAAAATTAACGCTCCGCAGCAATGTGCAAGTAATCCTGCTTGCATAAAAATAATAGCCCAATAGAAAATGACCCATACAACAAATCCATAAAAACGCAAAATTAACAAGGGTAAAAAAACATTCCAACTTAACACATACTATCTAAATGGTTAAAAAAATTAAACAAATAAAAAAACAATAAAACTAAATACTAACTCGGAAAAAAATACGGCTCAGGAAAATGGCCAATCCATAGAAACTACACACGTGTCCAAAAAAAATGCGTCATGCCGCAACGCACGTGTTGTTAGTAATTAGACTGGGCCTAGCTCCATGTCAAAAAATGTAAAAGTCAATAAGTCACCGGGCCCGGACGGGTTCACTTTTGAATTCTTTAGAAAATTTTGGAAGGTTATTGGTCCGGATTTCTGTGAAGCAGTTGAGCATTTCTTTAAACAGGGCTCGTTCTCTAAGGGTTGTAACTCTTCTTTTATTGCTCTAATCCCAAAAGTCCTGGATGCAAAATTCGTCAACGATTATCGCCCTATTAGTTTAATAGGGTGTATTTATAAGGTCGTCACTAAGATTTTGGCAAGCCGTTTGGCTATGGTTATAGCAGGCCTTGTGTCTAACACTCAATCCGCGTTTGTTGCTGGAAGACAGATCTTGGATGGTCCTTTCATTCTTAACGAAGTGCTTGATTGGTGTAAAAGGAAGAAAAAGAAAGCGTTGTTTTTTAAAGTTGATTTTGCTAAGGCTTATGACTCGGTTCGTTGGGACTTCTTGCTTGACGTCCTTGAGGCTTTTGGATTCGGTTCGACTTGGTGTACTTGGATTAGAGGTATTTCTGATTTTGCTAAGGCTTCGTTACTAGTTAATGGAAGTCCGTCTGACGAGTTTCATATTCATCGGGGTCTTAAACAAGGTGATCCGCTATCGCCTTTTCTTTTTATTCTTGTTATGGAAGCTTTGCATTTATCCGTTTGTAAAGCAGTTGATGAAGATGTGTTTAAAGGCATTCAGTTACAGGGNCACGGATTCGGGGGTTAGTCTTGACCTTCTTTCCGATATAATTCTACCGCTAATAGAAAAGGCCGATTCGGAAGCGTCGTTCGTTACTCGAACTATATATAGTTACTAATAAACCCCTAAATTTCATCCTTAAACTATCACATATTTTTAATGCCTTTTCTTTTTATTCTTGTTATGGAAGCTTTGCATTTATCCGTTTGTAAAGCAGTTGATGAAGATGTGTTTAAAGGCA
>BQNB010004562.1:0-92288 GCA_026074375.1 Tanacetum coccineum | reverse complement strand
GAGTAGCAAAAAGAAAAAATAGGACACTAATAGAAGCTGCTAGGACTATGCTAGCTGATTCAAAATTGCCAACAACTTTTTAGGCTGAAGCAGTTAATACTGCTTGTTATGTTCAAAATAGGGTGTTAGTTACCAAGTCTCACAACAAGACCCCTTATGAACTTTTTCTAGATAGAAAACCCGCCTTAAGCTTCATGAGACTATTTGGGTGTCCTGTTACTATTCTTAATACATTAGATCACCTAGGTAAGTTTGATGGAAAGGCCGATAAAGGGTTCTTTGTAGGATACTCTACCAATAGCAAAGCATACAAGGTATTCAATAGTAGAACTAGGATAGTAAAAGAGAACATGCATGTTAAGTTTAGTGAAGAAACACCCAATATTGCAGGAAATAGACCTAATTGGCTTTTTGATATAAATGCTCTAACAATATCTATGAATATAAAATAGGGGGGGGGGGGCAGTGTTGTAGGGAATCAAAATAATGGTAATGCAGATACCAAGAATCATTGATGCAGGTCTAGCTTGGAAATAGACAATATTAGTCAAGTGTATATTACTGTTCATTGGTTGTCATCTAATCATTTACTTCTAAAGGTTAAAGATTATCCTGGATGATTGACTCTAACCATCAACGGAGGGAGGAAAATCAAAAATTCTAAAGATCCAGGGAATGAAGTTAGTGAGGTTCATGTTATAAAGGATCCATGTATAAATCAAGAAAAGATGCAAAATGTCAACAACCACTAACAACATTAATACTCTAGTATGTGAAACAACACTAAACAATGTTAATACTACTTAGTTCAAACTGTTAATGTTGTGGTTAAAGGATAATGCTGCTATGAGAATAATAGTCTATGGCTTGATGATGATCCAATATGCTATTTTGGAAGAAATTCGCTATTGAGATGATGATGATTATGTTGGTGCAGAGGCTGACATAAAAAAATTAAAAATTACATTTATGAATGTCAGTCCTATTAAAGAAAGAGTTCGCAAGGATCATCCACTTGAACAAATCATTAGAGATATACATACAGCACCTCAAACCAGAAGAATGACAAAGAGTGTGACTAAACATGGTATGTTTAGTTCAGGGCAACAGAGAATCAACCATAAAGATTTTCAGAATTATCTGTTTGCTTATTTTCTATCATAAGTAGAACCCAAAAAGGTGATTCACGCTTGTCAGATCAAGCTGGATAGAAGCAATGTAGGATGAGCTTCTATAGTTTAAATTACAGAAGGTTTGGACTTTGGTTTATTTACCATATGGCAAGAGTGATATTGGTACTAAATGGGTATACAGAAACAAGAAAGATGATAGAGGTATTGTGGTTAGAAACAAGGCAAGGTTGGTAGCACAGGGTTACACTCAAGAGGAGGGTATAGATTATGATGAAGTTTTTGCTCCAGTTGCTAGGATTGAAGCAATTAGGCTTTTCTTAGCCTATGCTAATTCATGACTTTATTGTTTACTAAGATGGATGTGAAGAGTGCATTTTGTATTGGCATAATTGAGAAGAGGATTATGTTTGCCAACTTAGGGTTTCCGAAGATCCAGGGGTTCTCCTAATCAAAGTTTAGAAGGTAGAAAAGGCTTTATATGGTTTGCGTTAAGCTTCTAGAGCTTGGTATGAGACCTTATCTACCTATTTATTAGAAATAGATTTAGAAGAGGGACTATAGACAAGACTTTGTTTATCAAGAAGGACAAAGGTGATATCTGTTAGTACAGGTATATGTGGATGACATCATCTTTGGTTTACTAAATTAGTTTCTGTAGTAATGAGTTTGAAAGATGTTGCACAAGAGATTCCTGATGAGTTCTATAGGTTGTAACATTCCGTCATTTAAGGTCACTATTTTTTTGAGCTTTATTTTAATTTTATATGTATGAAAGCCATTAATTTTTCGTTTACCCTGATTTGGTAAATATTCTCGTCCTTAGTTTTAAGTGAGCCGTGTTTAGATTTTTTATTCTTCTTCTGGTTATTAAGTGGTTTAATATTCCCATATATCACCTCGATGAGTTTAGTTTTTATTTTTGGCATTTTCCGTTAGGTTTCGCGTTTACGTAAATTCTTGCTAAACCTCGCGTTTTAACCCTTAAACTTAACATTTTAAGTTAAATACTTTCACCACAAAATAATTAATTTACTACAAAATAAAAATCAAAAAAATATATATATAATCATCATGATAAAAGGCCTAGGGGCCGGTTATACAACATCACACATAAACACAATTCACTTTTCAAAAACCATTATTCTCCCATTCTCTCATACATGCAAAGAAACATCCATCATTCAAAATTTCATTTCCTCCTTTTTCTCTTGTGGTGCCATTTTTACCAACACCATCATTTACAAAAAAATTCTAATCACTTTTTAACATCACACAACATCCCTTGAGTTGCTTGCAATTGTTGGTAATTTTCTTGAAGTTTTGATGAAGTTCTTGAAGTTTTAATGAAGGTTTTATTCAAGACTAGGTTGGTTCTTGGACTATTGTTTTTTGGGTGTATTTGACCCTTGATGAGTTAAGTTTTTGGGTGTTGGCAGTGGGTCTACTACAGCCCCAAACAAGAATTATAAGTGTTTGTTGGTTTTGATTTTCGTATCTAAGCATTTTAGTAAGGTTATTTATTGTCTTTGATTTGTATTTTAATTTTATCATGAAAAATGGATGTTTAATTCTGGAATGCATGTTTATATGATGTATGAGTTGTGTTAAGAGATTGGTATGGCATTTCATGTTGATTTGGTTTAGAGTTTTGGATTGATGTTTGGCTGGGGTTTTGGGAGTAAATAATTAGGACTGTTTTGAAACAGTAGCAAAAACGTGTTATAGCAGAAATATTTTGGCTTGGAGCCTATGATTAAATTACATGTCTAGATAGATATATGTCTTGGCATCATAGGATAGTTGGATGCCCAACCAACTCCTTGGGATGAGGGAGATATGGTCAAATAAGAAAAATAGGTCAAATCTGGACCTATGATTAGAAAACGAGTTAAACTCCAGGTTTTTGCAATAAAAGGTTAAGTTTTAAAGTTTGGGTCATTGGTAGACATCTTAAGGAAGGTATAGAAATTGGCCTCACCTTCATTGCTATCATGGTTTAGGAATTATGGCCATCTAAATGTTCTGTTTAGGAATTTGGAAACTAGCATATAGAGCTTTCTGAGTGAAAGCCTCACATGTAGAACATTTGTGAGCTAGGAGTTATGAGTCCATAAATTTGAGTCAAAATCAGAAACTGAGTTTTACGTCTAGTGTCAAAATTTAAAAACGTATAGTGCACTTTGATAAAATAAAAATTAAAAGCCGAAACTTAGTATAGGTTCAATTACCTATAAGACCAGATCATAAGTCATTTTGGGAGTAAAAAGGATTTGGGGAAGTTCTAGTGGAATGCCACGCTTATCTCGGAAACATATCTCATAATCACTTGTTTAATTTTTACGTATTGTTACTTTTATCGTACTAAGTCGCGTCACGTCTTTTAGGTGGTGCTTAGAAGTACTTCTCGCTCGACCGAAGATTTACTTTACTTCTGATCCACTTACTTAAACGGTGAGTTCATAGCCTCGCCTTTCTACTTATAAATGTTTTTATAAACCTCGCGAGGGAGATACATGCTAGTTTTATAAATTAAACACAAGTGATTTTCGGTATCCTAGACCCGATTGTAAACTAATTGCATAAGTACCTATTGCAAAAAGGCCCCTAATTTCATGCACAGTTAATTACCTATGATGGGTGAGCGCTAGTACATTAAGTAGGATCTATAGGGACGTGAACTCCCCTGTCGGGGTTGTGAATCCATGGCGCGATCCCCATAAAGGACATTTTATATTGAGAATTTCTATTTAGGTAATTGCAAATATTACCTAGTTGTGGGGTAATGATTAATATTTTATAATTGTTGGTTAAACGTTTCAGTGGGCTGAGCTTAATCATTAGTGATTATACTTGTTTGATCCACAAGTTTTCGATGATTTAAATAGACTCGTGTTCAACTCTTTATTTTCATATAACCTTTGGATTCACTCAACGTTTCGTTGACTTTTTAGCATGTTTTTTATCAGTAATCGGGTGATGGCTTAGGAGGAGAATGGAGTTTAGGCTCGAAATGTTTTGTCTTAATTGTTTGTGTTACATTCATTGGAAAACACTTTGTGTTAAGGTTTTAAAACTTATTGTTATGATGATGTTTGGTGACGCTCTTGTGGAAGATATTTCGACTCTGATCTTACATGAATGGGACAATGTTATGTTTTAAACGTCTCTTTTGAGTCGTTCTTTATATTCTTATGTTGTTGTGCTATGACTTAACACCCAAACTATTGGTTCCGCTGCAAAATAAATTTGGGGGTGTTAAAGATTGGTATCAAGAGCTTAAGGTTATATGAGAATAGGTGTTTTCATAAACCTAAACTATAACTTTTTTCCTTCGCGCGCTAAGGACTCCTCGTGGCCCTGTCAGTCAAGCTTATGATTCCTATTTAAGTACTTATGCACGTTTCGGGTGCATTGCTATTAAAATATTTATATGATAAATATTATGATATATTAAGATATATATCGATTATCATGCTTATTCAAAAAGCATTGAAAAAAAATAATAATAAAATTATTTGCTTTAATTACATAAAAATGTAATTCATATACATAACAAATATTATCATTCATATTTGGTTTATTATCGATCATCATGTTCGTTCATAGAGCATCGTCATGCATTTGCATATTTGCATAAGTTATTATTCATATAATATTTTTTATATAGTGACCTTATGTAATTATTTTTGCGTGATTTACAGATTATCATGGCAAACCTACCTCCTCCTAATCATGTTGCAGATCTTCCCGAAGACGATCCGGAAGAGCAACCTGAACTCGCGCCCGAGCCCGACCATTTAAATGGATTTGCACTTCACCAAATTCCTCAACCAGAGGGTAACATGAATGGAAGGATACTTGAAGATGATGAAGAGGAAGAAGATCCAGAGATAGAAGAAGAGATGGAGGAAGAAAATGATGATGATGATGATGATGATGCCGAGGTCATCAACCCTTATGAGGAGGCTGATCCCCTCAACCTACCACCAGATTTAGACACCAAGTCTGAGGATATGGCAGTTGCTCCTACTCTTGTTGATCATGAGCAGGAGGCTGAGGCTGATACTGTTGGTACCATCACTAGGGTACCATATTATGTGCGCCCATTCTCGGGTACCTTCTATGTGGGTAGTGGGTCTTCTCGACAGGTTTTTACCCCTGGCCCTACAGGAAGGGATGTCAACACTCTACATCGCAAGGTCAAGGGCCTTGCTCAGCAAATGGTTAACCGAGCTAACACTAAACACTCAACCCTGAAAAGGATCAGTGTGATGGATCGATATTTGGCAGAATTTGACACTGATTTAAGGAGTGAAATTAAGGGTCAACATGCGCTCAGGCGGAGTGTGTGTACGTTGGAAGATCAAATTCGAGAGTTAGTGTAGGGAGACAGAGAAGAAAATAAGAAATTGAAGACGATGTTAGAATCTATCAAAAGGGATTTTGATCTTTGTCATTGCACCACCATAATCTGAGTAGTGGTTCTTTAGGTTCAGTGGCACTACACCGTTCGGACATTATCGTGAAAGACCGTTTGTTGAACCTACTGTATAGTCGGCTCTCTATGATTATGCTGACCCTGATGATCCTTCTGCCCGTCCTACTCGTCGTCCTCGATGCGATGATCCATATGTCATGGTTAGAGATGTTGCCGCTAGAGATGAGGGCGATGATGTTGCTACTACTAGTGACCCACAGCCATTACAACCACCTGGATCCCCATGTTATCATCTGTAGTATAGGATCATTGTAGTCTCTTTATTTTTATATCACTAAACCGGGCATGTCGGTTTATAGACTTAGTACTTATGATTGTAATAACCTTGGTCATGTTTTGGTAAAACAATGCAACCTTGTACTATCTTTTGTGATGGATGAAGAATTACTATCCTTGATTATCTATATGATGTGTTGTGATCTCTTTTGAGCTTGGATTGTTTATACATGTTGTGATTTATTTTCCTTTGTATGTTGTTGATTATTGAATCCATGTTGTGATTAGATTATTTGTACACATTATGACTACATAATTGTATAAGTACTCACCATGATTTCTTTTATGTCATGACAGAATCATGCCTCCAAAAAGAAGAACCCAAACTAATCCTCAACCTACCTTGACCCGTGAGGCCGCCGATTAATTAGTGTGGGAGGGAATCGAAGCAGCCCTTAGTACCGATCGGGAAAGAGTAAGAATGGAAGCCACGAGAGCTAGAGGTTCTGTCAGAGGCCCAACGGCTACACCAGTGGCACGAGAATGTTCATTTATGGGCTTTATGAAATGTGGTCCTACCCAATTCCATGGTAACGAAGGTGCTGTAGAATTATGTTGTTGGTTTAACAAGATCGAAAGTGTTTTTAGGATCAGTGAGTGTGCTGAAAGGAGTAAGGTGAAATTTGCTGCTGCCACCCTCTAAGGTCGAGCCTTGACATGGTAGAATTCCCAAGTCGCTACATTAGGACTCGATGTTGTTAATAGGAAATCATGGACTGATATGAGGAAGATGATGATGGAAGAATTCTGTCCAGATGAAGAGGTTCAGAGGCTGGAAAATTAGTTGAGGAGCCTAAAGTTGAGAGATACCAATATCGCTGCTTACACTCAACAGTTCAATGAGTTAGCGTTATTATGTCCTGAAGCAGTCCCGACTGAAAAGAAGAAAGTTGAGCTCTACATTAAGGGTTTACCTGAGAACATCAAAGGGGAAACAACTTCTTCTAGGCCAACTGTGCTCAATGAAGTTGTCTGAATGGCTCATACCCTAATGGAGCAGAAGTTACAAGCCAAAGCTGAAAGAATTTCCGAAGGAAACAAGAGAAAGTGGGAGAACAACAACAACAACAAACACGGAGAAATTACGGAACAACAACGCCACAACAAGAACAACATCAAAGACCTGGGAATGCAAGGGCTCTGACCACTACTCAAATGAGGAAGCGAACATACGGGGTTGCTTCAAAATGTAACGTTGTGGGCTAGTCCAATTTTTTTTTGGATAATTCAGTGCCCACCAAAAGTGCAACAATTGTGGAAAAATAGGACATCAAGAGAGGAAAAAGGACGGTTAAAGCAAGGAATGTGGTTTCTGGTTCAATTGTCGCCAGGCTGTAGTTTGTTATGAATGTCGGTGAAAGAGGCACAAGAGCAATGCATGCCCAAAGAGAGCTATCGACAAGTGGAACGTGCGAGGTAAGCGTATGCCATCCGTGATGCCGGAGCACATCCAGGGACCGAAATGTTGGTGTCTGGTACGTTCTTATTGAATAATCGTTACGTTACAATACTGTTTGATTCGAGTGCGGATAAAAGTTTTGTGGATGTTAGGTTTAGCCATTTATTAGATATTAAACCGGCCAAATTAAATATTTTACGAGTCAGAAATAGCGAGAAAAAGTAGTATGCACCAACATTGTTCTGTAGGGTTGTACTCTGTATTTACTTGACCACGTGTTCGACTTTGTTCTCTTTGCCAATAGAGTTGGTCGGTGATGTAATAATAGGAATGGACTTGAGTTGGTAGAACGTGATTCCATCATCATGTATAGGTTAAAAAGGAGGTACTTGTTTACCAGAACAAGACGTTAGTTGTTAAGTGTGATAGTGGTGCATCACGATTGAAAGTGATATCCTGCATTAAAGCAAGAAAATAACATTGAAGGGGATCCAGTTGTTTTAGCTCAAGTGACAGAGAAAGAACGTCAAGGAAAAGTATTGTAAAGAGTGCACAGTGATTGTAACTTTCTAAAGTGTATTTTCATGGATGATTTGAGGACTCCACAACCTCAACAAGTTTAAAATTTAGATTGAGCCCGGAAGCCGCCACCTGTCGCGCGAGCACCATTACGATTTGGCATCGTCTGATTGAAAGAATTGTCAGATCATTGAAGGAACAATATTGAGAAAGGTTTATTCGCCCTGAGTTCTTCACCTTGGGGAGTTCCAGTTGTTTGTTGTAAGAAGAAGGACGGATAATTTCGTAATGTGCATCGGATTATGCGAGCTAAATTAAGTTGACAGTCAAGAATCGGTATCCACATCACGCAGGATTGACGAGTGTTTGACCATTCAGGTTCCAGCATTACTCAAAGATCAGATCTGCGGTCTGGTTATCACCAATCGAATTAGAGAAGATAGTTTCCCCATTACGGCTTTTTGGACTTAGGTTCGGTAACTATGAATTTAAAGTATGCCGTTTGAGTGCTAACCAACGGCTCATGTGGTTATTCATGGATCTAATGAATCGAGTGTGCAAGTCATACCTCGATAAATTTGTGATGTCCATTCATTGCATTGACAGACTGATCTACTCTAGAATAAAGAATGAGCACGAAAAACTATTTGAAGATCATTTTGGTTACACAAGATAGAGTAATTGTACGCCAAATTCTCAAAGTGCGATTTCTGGCTTGAGTCAGTACAATTTCTCGGTCACGTGATTAACAATAAAGGTGTTCACGTGGATCCTGCGAAGGTTGAGGCTATCCGAAATTGGTCTACACCGACAACACCGACAGAAGTAAGATAATTTTTGGGTTTAGCCGGATATTACCGAAGATTCATCGGGGTTTTTCATTTAATTTAAAAAAAAGCCTCTAACTTAATTAACCCAGTAAGAACAAAAAAGTATGATTGGGGTCGGGGGGAAAGATGATGAAGCGTTCCAAGACTTTGAAACAGAAGTTATGTCGCTCCTATCCTAGCTTGGCTGAGGGGAGCTGAGAACTTGTGGTATACTGTGATGCATCGCACAAAGGTTATGGAAGTATTCTGATGCAGAGGAAAAGCGTGACTTGGTATGCCCTCGAGAACTGAAAAAGCCATGAGGGAAAACTCACGACCTGGATTTTTGAACTAGGTGCTATAAGATGTTTGCACTTAGGACTCGGGGCATTATTGTTTGGTATAAGTGTACTGTGTACCAGTCATAAGAGTCTACGTACATTGTGGATCAAAAGGAGCTAACATGAGACAGCAGCGGATGGATTGAACTTTTGAGTGACTATGATTGTGAAAATTCTTACCATCCTGGTGGCCAACGTAGTGGCGACGCCCTGAGTCAAAACGATAGAGAACCAATAAGGGTTAGATCTTTGGTAATGATGGTACACGCCATTTACCCTGAGAAAATACTCAATGCTCAGACTGAGGCGATAAAAGAGGAAAACGTGAAAGCTGAAAATCTTGGAAGGCTAATCAAGCCGATATTCGAGATCCGTTCTGATGGAATCCAATGCTTTGAAGGGCGAATTTGGTTACCGTTGTTTGGGGGATTACGGGATTTGACCATGCATGAATCACACAAATCTAAATATTCCATTCTCCCGGGGTCAAACAATATGTATCAAGACTTAAAGAAGCTTTATTGGTGGCTGAACATGAAAGCTAAGATCGCCACCTATGTCAGTAAAATGACTGTACTGTCCAGGTAAAGGTGAGGCACCCAAACGCCATCAGTCTTACTTCCAACAACCTGAAATCCCAGAGTAGAAATGGGAGAAAATAACTATGGATTCCGTCTTAGGACTTCCAAGAACGCCAAGTGGTTATGAGTCCATCTGGGTTATTGTTGACCGATTAACCAAATATGCTCATTTCTTGCTGATGAGGAAGAGTGACAGCATAGAAAAACTCGCCCAATTATACTTAAGGGAAATTGTATGTAAGCATGGCGTACCTATGTCATTATCTCTGATAGAGAAACTTGTTTACATCAGGATTTTTGGAAATCACTGCAAGAAAGCGAGGAACCCAAATGGATTTGAGCACGCTTTCCACCCAGAGACAGATGGCAAAGTGAGAGAATCTATTCAGACGATGGGAGGACTATGTTACGAGCATGCGTATTGTTTTTGGTGTTGCTGGATCGGACAACTTACATTGGTCGAATTCTCCTACAATAATAGTTACCATGCGAGCATCAAGGCTGCACCATTTGAAGCTTTATATGGGTGAAAGTGAGATCGCCGTTAGCGGGAGTGAAGTTGGAGATTAGCCAACACCGGGCCCCGAATTGGTCGGAGCTACCAACAAAGATGTTTAAATCAAGAATCGGGTTGCTAACTGCTAGAAGCCGACAGAAAAGTTATGCGGATGTCGACGAACACCGATGGAATTTAAAGTGGGTGATATGGTCATGTTAAAGGTTTGCCTTGGCAGGGGTTATTCGCTTTGGGAAACGTGGCATAAGTTGAGTCCATGGTACTTTGGGCCATTCAAAAAATCATAGAAAGAATTGGTCTTGGCATATAAGCTGAGCTTCCTGATAAACTCCGTGGAATTCATAGCACCTTCCATGTTTCGAATCTCAAGAAATGTCTGGCGGATGAAAACTTGGTTATCCCACTTGAAGAGATCCAACTTGACGACAAATTACACTTTATTGAAGAACCAGTAGAGATCATGGACCGCGAAGTGAAGCAGCTCAAGCAAAGTCGAATTCCCATTGTCAAAGTTCGATGGAATTCAATGCGAGGTCCAGAATATACTTGGGAGCGAGAAGATTTCTTCAAAAGAAATTACCCTCATCTTTTCTCGAGTAATCAGAAGACAAGAAAGAGGAATCGAGCACCGGGACGGCGCTCCCGTAAGGAGGGAAGGATGTAACATTCCGTATTTAAGGTCACTATTTATTCCAAGGTTTATTTCTATTTTTATTTTTATGCAAAGCCATTAATTTTATGTTTACCTGATTTTGTAAAAATTTCCCGTCCTTAGCTTTAAGTGAGCCGCGTTTAGAATTTTTATTCCGTCTTCGCTATTAAGTTGTTTAATATTCCCATATATCACCTCGATGAGTTTAGTTTTTATTTTTGGCATTTTACGTTAGGTTTCGCGTTTACGTAAATTCTTGTTAAACCTCGCGTTTTAACCCTTAAACTTAACATTTTAAGTTAAATACTTTTACCACAACTTAATTAAATACCTACAAAATAAAAATCAAATTTATAATATATTTAAATCATCATGATAAAAGGCCTATGGGCGTTATACAAACATCACACACAACACATTCACTTTTTCAAAAACCATTATTCTCCATTCTCCCATAATGAAGAAAACCACCCATCTTTAAAATTCATTTCCTCCTTTCTTCTCCTTGTGGCTGCCGAATTTACCACCACCACCACCATCATCTTACAAAAAATTTCTTCTCCTTTTTCACATCACAACATCATCCTTGAGTTACTTGCAAAGTTTGGTAAATTTTCTTGAAGTTTTGAAGAAGTTCTTGAAGTTTTAATGGAAGGTTTTAATCAAGACTAGGTTGGATCTTGGACTATTGTTATTTAGGGTGTATTGAAACCTTGTGAGTCAAGATTTTGGGTGTTGGAGTGGGTCTAACTCAGCCCCAAACAAGAAATAAGTGTTTGTTGGTTTTGATTTTCTTGTCTAAATCATTTTCTAGTAAGGTTATTTCTTGATCTTTGATTTTTCTTTTAATTTTGATCCATGAAAATGGATGTTTAATTCTGGAAATGCATGTTTATATGATGTATGAGTTGTGTTTAAGATCTTGGTATGGCATTGCATGTGATTGGTTAGAGTTAGGATTGATGTTTGGATGGGTTTTGGAGTAAATAATTAGGATTGTTTTGAAACAGTATCAAAAACGTGTTATAGTAGAAATATTTTGGCCTGGAGCCTATGATTAATTTAAATTTCTGGATAGATATATGTCTTGGCATCATAGGATAGTTGGATTCCCAACCAACTCCTTGGGATGAGGGAGATATGGTCAAAATAAGAAAATAGGTCAAATCTGGACCTATGATTAGAAAACGAGTTAAACTCTAGGTTTTTGCAATAAAAGGTTAGGTTTTAAAGTTTGGGTCAGTGGTAGACATCTTAAGGAAGCTATAGCAATTGGCCTCACCTTCATTGCTATCATGGTTTAGGAATTATGGCCATTTCCGTAAAGGGTAAAATTTTTGGAAACTTTCTGTTTTGGGTAACCAGGGGTAAAAGAGTCTTTTACTATGGTTCTGAAACTTTGTAGATTATGAGTCTTACATTTTTGGAAAC
Organism: Tanacetum coccineum; assembly: GCA_026074375.1. Taxonomy (NCBI): domain Eukaryota; kingdom Viridiplantae; phylum Streptophyta; class Magnoliopsida; order Asterales; family Asteraceae; genus Tanacetum; species Tanacetum coccineum. The sequence continues at coordinate 80,132 of BQNB010004562.1, read as the reverse complement.
TAGACATAAAGAGATTTCCAGGAGTGAAAGCCTCACATTTAGAACATTTGTGAGCTAGGAGATATGAGTCCATGAAGTCGAGTTAAAACTAAAAACTAAGTTTTTAGCTAGTCAAAAATGTAAAAAAACGTATAGTGCACTTTGATAAAATAAAAATTAAAAGCCGAAAAACTTAGTATAGGTTCATTTACCTATAAGACCAGATCACAAGTCATTTTGGGAGTAAAAATGATTTGGGGAAGTTCTAGTGGAATGTCATGTTATACGGAAACTTATCTCATAACACGTGGTTTAAGTTTTACGTTTTGTTTACTTTTATAGTACTAAGTCGCGTCACGTCTCTTTTTTTTAGGTGTGTTAGAAGTAATTCTAGCTCGACCGAAGATTTACTTTACTTCTGATCCTAATTGTTCTCTCGGTGAGTTCATAGCCTCGCCTTTCTACTTATAAATGTTTTTATAAACCCCGCGAGGGAGATACATGCTAGTTTTATAAATTGAACACAAGTGATTTTCGGTTGCTGGACCCGATTGTGAACTAATTGCATAAGTACCTATTGCAGAAAGGCCCCCTAATTTCATGCACTGTTAATTACCTATGATGGGTGAGCGCTAGTACATTAAGTAGATCTATTGGGCCGTGACTGCCCTGTCTGGGGTTGTGACATCCATGGCGCGATCACCCCTAAAGGACATTTTGTATTGAGAATTTCTTTAGGTATATTGCAATATTACCTAGTTGTGGGGCATGTGGTTACATATTTATAATATGTTGGTTAACGTTTCAGTGGCATGAGCTTAATGCATTAGTGATTAAAACTTGTTTGATCCACAAGTTTTCGATGATTAAAAATACTTGTGTTCACCCTTTATTTCATATAAACTCTATGGATTCACTCAACGTTTTCGTTGACTTTTTAGCATGTTTTATCTCAGGTAATCAGGGTTGATGGCTTGGAGTGGCGAATGGAGTCTAGCGCGAAATGTTTTGATCAAACTTGTTTTGGTTCCATTCATTAAAAACACTTTGTGTTACGTCTTTTTAAAACTTATGCTATGATGTTGTATGGTGACGATCTTGTGGACAAATTTTCGACTCTAATCTTTCATGAATGGGACAATGTTATGTTTTAAATGTCTCTTTTGAGTCGTTCTTTATATTCTTATGTAGTTGTGCTATGACTTAACACCCAAACTGTTGGTTCCGCTGCGTAATGAATTTGGGGGTGTTAAATTAACTGAATGTATGAAGGGTGGTCGATTCATGTGGACAAGTAAGGTTGCCAAGGTTTTTGACATTCTAAAGGCTAAGGTAACCGAAGCTCCTGTTTTGGCATTACCTAATTTTGATGAAGTTTTCTAGGTTGAGTATGATGCATTTGAAGTGGGCATTGGTGGTGTTCTAAGTCAAAATCAGCGGCTGATTGCTTTCTTTAGTGAAAAACTGAATGATGTGAGATGTAAGTATTCCACTTGCGATAAGGAATTTTATGCTATTGTTCGTAGTTTGGATACTAGGTGACATTATTTACTATCTAATGAATTTGTCCTGTTTTTCTGATCATGAGGCTTTGAAATTTATTAATGGGCAACATAAGCTGAAGCCTCTCCATGCTAAGTGGGTGGAATTTATTTAGGCTTTTTCATTCGTTATTCAACATAAGGCTGGGTCGAATAATCAGGTTGCGGATGCACTCAGTCGTCGTCATTCGTTAATTACCACTATGCAGATTCGAGTGCAAGGTTTTGATTCATTTCATGGGCTTTATTACGATGACCCTGATTTTAGGGAGATATGGAGTAAATGTGATAATGGTCCTTTTCAGCAGTTTTCCAAGTTGGATGGTTATTTGTTTAAAGGTGCGCAGTTATGTATTCTTCTTTGTTCTTTACCTGAAGTTATTGTCTTAGAGGGTCATGCAGGTGGATTAGAGCTATTTCGTGAACATTTTTATTGGCCCAAGATGGAACGTGATGTCAACAGGATTCTTGGGAAGTGTCGTACATGCCACATTGCCAAAACTTATAGTAGTAATGCAGGTTTGTATACTCCTTTGTCTGTTCCTGTTGCTCCATGGGAAGATGTCGGTTTGGATTTTGTTTTGGGTTTACCTCGTACTCAGCGAGCTAAAGATTCTGTTATGGTAGTTGTTGATCGATTTTCGAAGATGGCTCATTTTGTACCCTGTTCGAAAACGTTTGATGCTAGTTAAGTGGCGAGGTTGTATTTTACAGAAATAGTGAAGTTGCATGGTGTTCCTAAAACTCTTACTTCTGATTGAGATGTCAAGTTTGTGAGTCATTTCTGGCGTACTTTGTGGACTCTTTTGGGGTCTAAGTTACAGTTTAGCAGTTCCCATCATCCTCAAACTGATGGGCAGACTAAAGTTGTCAATCGGAGCTTAGGAAATATTTTGCGCAGTTTAATTAGGGACAATGCCAAACAATGGGATTTTATTCTTCCACAAGCTGAATTTGCCTATAACAGGTCGGTTAATCGCACCACAGGTAAGAGTCCTTTTAAAGTTGTGTATGGACGGAATCCAATTACTCCTCTGGATTTGGTTCCTGTTCCAGAGGTGGGGCAGTTTAGTGAGGAAGGGGCTGACCAGTCTGAGCAGATTAAAGAGTTGCATCGGTCGGTTCGAGGACAGATTATTCGGCATAATGAACAATACAAGGGACACGCGGATAAGCATCGTAAACAGGTTTTGTATCGAGAGGGTGATCTTGTTTGGATTCATCTTTATAAGGAGCGTTTTTTGGCAGGGAATTTTGGGAAGTTGAAACTGCGAGGAGATGGTCCTTTTCGTATTCTTAAAAAGATCAACGACAACGCGTACAAGATCGAGCTTCTTGGTCATTATAATGTTTCTGCCACTTTTAATGTTGCAGATTTGTCGCCATATAAAGGAGATAGTAATGATGAGCCAGACTCGGGGTTGAGTCTTTTTCAAGAAGGGGAGGATGATGCAGATGAGGTCAACGAGCGAGTCAACTGAAAAATTCGTGGCGGGTCGCTTATTTTTTGGCAACAAATTTCTGTGGCGGATTGGGCTGAAATTCGCATGGTTACTCAGAAACGGCCCAACGGTCAAGACTCATTACTTTGCCATGAGCCCTGTCAGTTTTGGGCCTCTCGGGCCTCAAAAGAGCATTTTTTTTCTAATTTTAGGTTTTATTTGAGACCTTTTTAATTATGATTTGCATGGGATTTTGTTTCCTTTTTATTCTTGAACTTATCCTCCTTTATAAGGACGTTTTTAGGGTTGTCTCTAGCAGCTTTTGAGAAACCTATGAATTTATTAAATAAGAGAATTTCAGATTAGTTATTGTGTTTGTGTAATTTGTCTTTATCGATCGGCATTACAATTTATTGTTCTTTGTATTATCTTTGATATTGTGGTGTTTGATTGTTGGGGTAACTTACGTTTATTGCATTGTGTGGGATCTTATGGTGAAAGCATTGTTAGAGTAAATGACAATTAGGGGTACTGCTTTGGCTTATTGAGATGGTTGGGCTTAATGTATTTTTGGTTAGTGCATTTTGTTGAATGCTTATTGCATTTTGGTGAACGGTGTGTTGAATGCATTGTTAGAGTAAATGATAATTAGGGGTACCATTTTTTTGAATGGTGTGTTGGATGCATTGTTATAGTGGATGATAATTAGGGGTACTGCTTTGCCTTATTGTACTGACTTGGCTTATTTCATTTTGTTATGTCACTGATTTAGTTTATTGCATTTGTTAAATTTGATCTCTTTTTCATAATTCTTTTGCCTTCACAACATCTTGTGACTTTGTTTTTTGTGGTTTGCAAATTGCCACTTGAAAATGTCTTTGTTCCTGATAATGGATATGTATAAATTCTTAATAGTTGTAGGAATTAGTATCTAATCACACAAACAAGTAAAATGGAAAGAAATCTAGAGAGAGAAAGAGGTGGTTAGAACACTTAGAGAGAGAAAGAAATAAGAAGATGTTTGAATACCAAATGAACCAATACCCTCTCCAAGGCATGGAGAGAGTATTTATACAATTTATGGGCCGGTCACCCATGGGTTGACCCGGTTTGCTTACAACTTACTTAACGGATTATACTACGAGCTAAGGACTATTACAATGGTAGTGACCGAGTCTTTTCTCGATTCCTAACAATCTCCCCCTAAAGGAGGTCACTCTAATTTTCAATAATTATAAGCTTATCATTCTATAAATGTCTTCAGCCTTGCTCGTAGTCTTTAAATTTTTGTCTTTATCTTGTGACTTTATGTAGTGAATATTGATCTCGAGCTTGTTCCAACATGCTTGATAAACTGTGAGCTTGAACTTCATGAGATCATCAATCTTGCATTGTCTTTTGAACATATTTGTGGTTCCTTGCCTCTTGCGATCTTGTGATTTTTGGACCAAAATGCTCATACTTTCCTTCATCTTGAAAGCTATAAAACAATCTCCCTTGGAATGCTTCATCTAAAACACTTTATGACTTCAAGGAAGACGTTGAGTATTAGAGTAGCGGAAGACTTGTGTAACGTGTATTTGAGCTTTCATCATGTCTTTATATTCGTCGAACTAGTTTGAGCATGTGGCTATGAATTCGACTCTGCTAGAATGAGGTACATCCACCTTTGTATAAATTTGCATTTATAAGGGTTAGTAATAAAGGTTATGGACGAATATGGCTTTGTCATTCGTCCGTGTTTGGTTGGATTAACCCTTGGTTCCGTGAGGACCGACCTGTGATCAGGTAGATTCAATTTAGAAGAACCTCCTTGACAGGATTTCCAGCTTAAAGTATTGAATCCTCTAACACATATGTATTAGATTCATCGTACTTGCTTGTTCTCATTACTGAACATCTCAAGGCAGACAACACGATAAGAGTGAATCGGTTAGGACCTATCTGACTAATTGATTCATCAATTCGTGTTCAGCTTTCCTATGCCTAGATGCCCTTTTGAGGCTACCCATGGACATAAGATTGAAAATTGATTTGAAATTTCATTTGACGTGTTAATGAATAAAGAGTTTTATAACACGTCAAAAGTTTTTATCTTTACAAGTACATCCGTCAAATCATTGACTGAACCGATATTGATATTCAGTTGTCACAAGTTTGATCCGTATAGGATCGCACAAGTCACCTACCACAGTGCTTGTTTGATGTTGGCACTGGAAGGATTTCCATCGTTATTGTGAGTACTGTGAAGTGTCACTCTGATGTTCTGGCAAGATCACAAGGATAATGCGTAGGACTCTTTGTATATCACTTGTGTTTACAGTGTATGAAAAACAAATGTAAACTGAAATTTTGTGCTAATGAGATTTATTGATGATCTCTTTTGGCTCTAGACTCAATAAGTGTGTTTTGGTTTCAGTGATCGGAGGCTGGAGCTGACTGCCACCTTTATAATATCAACTAACTCAGAGTGAGAAAGTCGATAGATAATGTGTTTGTCTCTATGAGAAATGAAACAAGAGTCTTTTAAGAGACCTTGAGTGTAACACCCCTAAATTGGGTCACATAGGAATAAGGGTCCGGGAGCGTTACTTCATGAGTACATTGCACAATATATGAGAGAACGACCTCTAAATGTGTCGTTTGAAAAGCAATCTTGTAAAATTTGGACTTCAATGCACATCAGTTATGTCAGGCATCATATTCACCTGATAAATAGATGCTTAAAAAGTGTCAACATAAAGTTGGTGAGTTCATAGGTTTTTGTAAGTATAAATGTTGAAATCAAGGTTTATAAAGTGTGTATGACCATTTCAATCCTTATAATAGTCACAAAAATGTAAGTATAAATGTTGGATTAAAGATTCATAAAGTGTGTGTGACCATTGTAACACATATAATAGTCACGGAAATGTGATTACGACTACACTAAGTTCATGACACTGCGGCTCCGACGTGTATGCATGCCAATCTTTTCAGGCACTGTAAGTGTTCATGTAAATGTAGTTCAATGTTTCCGACATGGTATACGTCCGTTAGTTCAATCCGTCGAACTAGTGAGCGCTACTCACCCAGACGGGGATGTTAATCCCAAATAGATCTATTTTATAACATTCGCGCTTACTCCACCGTAATTAACAGTTCATGCCACTTAAGCTAATCCGTAATCATTTGAGTGAAAGTAAAGTTGTTGCGTCCATAAGTGAAAACAAGTGTTGTATCCCACCGCGAGATATGTAAATGCTTTTGTAAACGAGTTTGTAATCAATCATGTAAATGAGTTTGTAAATGTTCATGCAAAAGAGTTTGCAATCAATCAAGTAAATGAGTTTGTAGACGAACATGCAAACGAGTTTGTAATCAATCATGTAAATGAGTTTGTAAGTAAGTTATGAAAACAAGTATGTAACAATTTGTAAATGCGTATGTATTCTCACTCCAAAAAGTGATAAAGTATATGTAAAACGAGTAAAACATGGGGCTATAAACTCACCTTAAGTGAATGTATCGAATGTAGTAACAATCAACAAAAAATATCATCACGAATAGCCGGAATGCAACCTAATTAATTATAGGTCGTATAAGTACGATGTAATTAATATAAATGCAACAATCTATACCTATTGTTTCTGCTCAGATTTTTATATAGTTTATGAACATAAGATTATGATAGATCATCTCGACACAATTTCGAATATATAAAGAACTCGAAAAACAGGTTTAATATGAGAAAGTTATGAATTTATAAAGATTTCAAAACTATATATTATTTTCATAGCTTTTATAAAGCTGTGAAAAACTTATAGAAACTGTGAACTTTGAAATCGGTGTTTTTGAGGGCTTTCGGGCTCGATTCGGCTAAAGTATAAAACTACAAACTTGTTCGGAATGACGTTTTACTATAGGCATCAAGTTTTCGGAGACTAGAAGTGTATAAATATTTAACTAGACATTATAAAAGCTAGATGGACAAGTGTTTATGTTGTATTCTTGTAGCATAAGACCGATGACCGAGTAACTTGACTGTGATCGAGAACCCCGTTTTCAAAACATTGGATGCCTATATACGTGTTGTGCCGACAATTCTATTTCTGTATATTGCATTATCATTAAATATCTTAGATGCACTATCATAGGCGAAGCTAGGAATTTGAGTTAAGGGGGCCGAAATTTTTTTAACGATAACAATAACGACTCATGAAAGACATCGATATATCTTTAAAAAAAATCGAAAGTAAACAATTTGAGTATTAATTTTGGTTATTACCAAAAATAAACAATAACACATACTCTAGTAATTTTTGGTTGGGTTTTTGGCTTTTAATAGCCACGTACTTTTCCAAATGTACTCATATGGTATGTGTACTAAATTTATTATCCATATGGTACATGAACTTTACATTTCGTGTCAATATGGTACGTATATCCATTTTCCACTTGTTTAACTGTGTAAATGCTTACGTGGCATCCAACTTGTAAATATTGACCGTTGTACAGTACACGTCATCACACCCACCCAACCACCCTTCCTCTTTATAAACGCCTCATTTTTACTCTTTTTATGTCATTTTCCCCAATTATAAACCCTAATTCATAACTCAATTAAAAGATGTATTCCTCATCTTCTACATCAAATTGGATCCGTCCTATTCCCACCCATTGCTTTTGTGGTCTCCCCGTTGTTGAAAGGACTTCACGCACTCCTGCAAACCCAGCTAGGCGTTTTTTGTGTTGTCCTAAACATAGTGTAAGCCAAACATTAATCTTTATGTTATTTTCATTGTTTTTTTTAATTTTGTTACAATTTTGTCACATTTAGGAATCAGGCAGCCAATGCAGATTCTACCACTTTCTTGATCCTGAGATCCGTTATGGTTACTATAGAAATGAGATGCACAATCTTTATGTTCAACTCCAACAAGCAAGGAGAGAAATGCAAGTTCAAGAGTACACCTACAGGTCAAGAATTCATGAATTGGAGTTGGAATTGAATGAGAGAACAGTGACTGGTGATTGCTACAAGAAAGCAGTTGTGGTGTTCATTATGGTGGTGTTTGTTATGTACTTCCTAACCCAGTGAATGTTGTGGTGGTTGTGGTAGTTTCAGGGATGGTTTTTAGGATGTATTTTCTAGGTTTTTGGGTAGTTTCAGTGACTGGTGAATGTAATGGTGTAGGTTTAAGTTTGGTTATGTAATGGTGTAGGAATGTAATGAATGATGTAATGGTGTAGGAATGTAATGAATGTGACTTATGTAATGGTTTTATCTAATGAAGGTATTATGTGATTGTTTGTGTTCTTATTTACTGCAAATTAAATTGGGTAAAAACAGAATAGTCAATTGGGTTAAAAGTTGAAACAAACAAACAAAAACAGACAACTCAAACTTTAACAAAAGATTCTAAAACATTGTTTAATAAAGCCACATGCTTCTACATTGTTTAGTGGTACCCATAAGTTTGAAGACAACCTACTTGGAAAGACAAATAAACATAGTTTGATTCCCTACATAGTGTTTAAAGGATAACTTTTTAGCCTGAAACATCAAGTGCTGTGTTAGGTTTTTTTACAGGACCATTAGGGTCCTCTTTCTTCCTCCTTTGATTTGCTATCCTCTCAGATGGTCCTCTCCATCCACCAGCACCTCTCTTTCTATAAACTCCCTTCCTTTTTGCCTCCTCAAGAACCCTTTCAGCATCCTTTCTTCTAGCTTCTCTTTCTTCTGCTTCATTCATATCAGCAAGTGCAGCTATTTCAGCATCAGTAATATCAGCACCCATTATCTGCCAAATGTAATACAAGTTAGATCTGCAAAATTTGAATATGGTTCAACTAGATCAGTAACAACAATATCTAAAGTATACCTGTTATTCCACACAATTTAAGAGTCCAGTAAAGCTCTAATTTGGATCTGCAAAGGTTGGATCTGCTGCACTTGGATCTGCTGAACTAGGATCTACAAAGCTTGAATCTGCTGCACTTGGATCTGCTGAACTTGAATCTTCAAAGGTTGGATCTGCATTTGGTGGGTTAAATTGCTGATTTGCAGCCTGTTTTCTTTTCCTACCAGGTTTCCTTTTCTCTTGTTGTGGTTTTGGTCTTGTTAGGTTGTGACATCTTGCTTTGTTATGCCCTTTCTCCCAACAGTTTGAACATGTCATGTATCTACCAGCCCTAGACACTTGCCCATTCTATTTCTTTTTGAAATTTGCATAGATGTGCCTTGCACACAGTCTATGCTCAGCATGTGGTAGTAATTCTTTAACTGCCTCAATTAGTCCCTGTTGTTCAAAAGTAGTTAGAAACATTGATTATTAATATAACCAATTCAGAAAGAATATAACAGGGTAAATCATACCTTATGACCATCTGAAAGGATTGTCAAATATGCTCCCATGGCAAGGTTAAAATCACTACCCAAGTGACTAAGAAACCATAACCAATTCTCAGAGTTCTCAATGCTCACCACTGCCCAAGCCATTGGAAACATCTGGTTGTTAGAATCTCTTCCCATAGCTGTCAACAATTCACCTCTGCAATTGGATTTCAAAAAACAGCCATCTAGTCCAACTACTCTTCTGCATGATGTCCATCCCTCTTTCATAGCTACATAAAAAATACATACTCTCAATAACTAACATATGAAATACATAATTTAGAATGATACATAAAATGTGACAAAATATTATACCTTTGAAGCAAATGTACATCCTTTTGAACTGAGTTTTCCCATCATCCAATGTGTCAACATCTAACTGAACTGTTGAACTAGGGTTGGTGGGACAGATCTCATCTTTGTAATCCCATAACTTTGCATAATGGTTTATACCAGAACCTCCTGCAAAGATCATAAACTGCCTCTGCTTTTGCACTTCTTCTCTGATGTACTCTTACATTAATATAACTTTTCTCTAACCTTGCTACCATCTGCCTATAACTTATTTTAGGATTTTTTTAACACTTCTATTGCAAACTGCTTTGCTATCCATTTGTAAGTAACTAATGACCCCAAATTGAAATTTCTGGAACATGTATGAGTAGGAACCAAGGTTTTAATTTGGAAACTTGACTCACTTTGCATCCATCCTGCCCATAATCTAAATGAACAACCTTTCTTTGCAGCATCAACATTAGGTGTGGCAATAGGTGACTTTGGTGTCTTAGGTGACTTTGGTGTCTTATGTGACTGAGATTTCTTAGATGTGCCCTTCTTAGACTTAGAGTTAGGTGTACCTATATCCTCAACAACCTTTTGTTTTCCTTTCTGGCTAGAACACCTACCTTCTTTCACATTTTTACCACACAGAACTGAAATATTCCTATAATCATTTCTTCTATACCATAATTGGTATCCATTAGCTACCCCATAATTGATCAAACAATCCTTCAGCTGACAGGGGTGCTTAATAATTTCATGCCTTGTATCTGTGCCATCACTTATTTCTCCATGGAAATTAGGGATTATGTACCAGGATTTGAAAACCCCTCTTGAACCTTATATTTGTCATCCTTGAACTATCATAACCATTCTTGAACTACTAGTCTTATGGTTTATCAACTTTCTTTCAGCCCTTAAATTCTCTTATGACTTTTGTACTTTCCATCCACTAAACTATGTTAGAAAACTATCAGTAAGTCCTGTGTTAGGAATTTACACATCTTCTTCAACTACTATGATCTAACTTCATATTCTGATACAATCATCCTTTCTATGTCATTCATCATATTTCTTCATCAAATACCTCTCAGTTACACCCTATAAACATTATAACCATGTGTTCTACATAGAGTTCAATTTGAAACCATTATATAAGCAGTTTACAAAAATTGCCTAACTCAGGATCATTCCTTAATGGTTTCTAAAATGTTTACAAATATCTACTTTAGGGGCACAAAAATACATACCGTGAACAGGAAACAGACTACATTCCTTGCATATCTCCTTTAATCTTTCATAATTGGTTTTTCCCAAATCGACATTTTCAACAACTTCAACATCACCGTCTACATATGATAATGGATCGTATGTAAAGGTGCCTTCGTGATGAACTGAGATGCATATAGCCTTCATGATTAGGGTTTAATTAGGTTTAATTTGGTTGTTTCATGAATTAGGGTTTAGGATTGATTTGGGGGAAAATGATTGTTATGACTGTGTAGAGAGTATATAACAGATGGAATATACACGTCATTTTAATTTTCACTTAATTTTAAAAAAATATTAACACGTCACATTTTACCAAAAAGTAACCGGTTTTACAAGTAGCCGGTAACAAATGTACCATATTGACACGAAATATAAAGTTCATGTACCATATGGATAATAAATTTAGTTTACGTATCATATGGGTACATTTGGAAAAGTACATGGCTATTAAAAGCCAAAAACCCTATAAAGTTGTATCACCACCTAATAGTTTTGTTTAATTTATAAAAGTTGAAACAATGTTTAAGTCACGCTTGATATTTAATGTCCAAGTATATGTATCCGTAAAAATATTATTTTTGTCTAATAATTGATTATTTGTAAATAACGCTTGATTTAATATGTTTATTATTTATATAATGATATTATATAAATAGTTTAATTATTTTGTAAAAATTATTTATAAAGTTAAAAACATGTAGAAATATTATATAGGTAATGCTACATTATTTTGTAAGGTTTTATGAAACGATGCGACCAAACACTATTCAAGTTGTATTTTGCTTTGTTTTTTGTGTCAGACAAAATAGTGCAGAAAAATTAATATAAAGTTATCTAGCTTTTATAATTTCTAGTTAAATATTTATACACTTCTAGTCTCCGAAAACTTGATTGTTCTATAGTAAACTTCATTTCACGACAAGTTATGTTAGTTTTATACTTTAGCCGAATCGAGGCACGGAAGCCCTCATACTTCCTCAAAACAACGATTTCCAAAGTTCACAGTTTTTAATAGTTTTCACAGCTTTTATAAAAGCTGTGTATATAATAAATCAGTTGTTGTTCTCTTAAAAAATTCATAACTTTCTCGTATTAAACCCGTTTTTCGAGTTCTTTATATATTCAGAATTGTGTCGAGATGATCTATCATAATCTTATGTTCATAAACTGTATAAAAATCTGAGCAGAAACAATAGGTATAGACTGTTTTATATAAAAACACCTTTATACTATATATATTATATATATATATATAGCTATATTTATATATAAAATTAATTACTGAAATGTCATAAATATTCGTTCTCCTCGTTATACTTCTGTTTTTCGAGTTTTCTTATATTTGCACGGAATCGTTCGTGAATATTTACTATTTTAATATGAGGTATAAACTTTGTAAAAAAAATTCGTGTCTTTACAGAATATACATTCTGTCCCAAAAATAAATTTATAACACTTGTTTTTATAAATTTTTCCATGATATAAATATTACAAGTCTTCTAACTTAACTAATAAAACATTATTTGTATACTTCAAGTCCTGTAATTTATGTCCATCTATTTTAGGTCCAATATGTCCAAATAAAATATCTAGAACAAATATTTATTTATAATAAACTTATATAGAATATAGTTTGTAGCAAATTTAAATTCGCAAGTGATTATATAATTATCCAACACTTGTAATTATATAACCCACCAAATAAAATATGTTTCTTGGCTCATTCTTTTCACATGATTATTACATTTTCTTGATTATGTATAAACTTGTTTTATTTTATAAACTTTATAAAATAATAACTAGATGGTGATTTAAAAAGATAATAAATATGCATGTATAAAAATAATTGAAATGGGAGTATGAGATGTAATTATAAACCTTGAATGAATGAAAGAAGAGATGAACATAAAAATCATAACCCTAATTCTTCACCCAAAGCCTTTTATATAAACCCTTATTTCTTCCTGAAAACCCTTATTTCCTGTCATTGCTATACCTTGATTTTACTTGCAACTTTTCTTGTAATCTCATTGATTCACCTTAAACAATCTTGTATGCTTACAATATTAAAAAAAATAGGGAAACTATGGAATTGTTTGTTTGATATTGTGAAAGTGGGTTCATGGACTAGATCAAGAGAGGATTTTTGTTTTTTAGCTTGTGAAGGTGTGGTGTATTTTGCTGCATTAGGCTTGTATTTATTGCAATTTTGGGGTTTTTTTTGGGTGGCTAACAATTAATTATATAAATTATCCAACACTTGTAATATACCAAATAAAATATGTTTCTTGCATCATCTTTTCACCATGAATATACATTTTCTTGATTATGTATAAACTTGTTTTATTTTATAAACTTTATAAAATAATAACTAGATGGTGATTTAAAAAGATAATAAATATGCATGTATAAAAATAATTGAAATGGGAGTATGAGATGTAATTATAAACCTTGAATGAATGAAAGAAGAGATGACCATAAAATCAACCCTAATTCTTCAACCCAAAATCCTTTTATAAAACCCTATTTCTTCCTTGAAAACCCTAATTTCCTTTCTTGCTAAACCCTTGATTTTACTTGCACCTTTACTTGTAAACACCTTAGAATCAACCTTAAACCAATCTTGTATGCTTACAATATTAAAAAAATAGAAACTATGAATTGTTTTGGTATGCTATTTTGAGCCGTGGGTTATGGACTAGAACAAGAGAGATATTTATTTTTTTAGCTAGTGAATAAGTGTGTGTATTTTGCTTGCATTAGGCTTGTATTTATAGTCAAAATATCTAGATACCATCTTGGTAAAACCATTGACTAGAAGTGGTTTAAGCTTAACAAGAACAAGTACTATCCTCCTCCCTATGTGAATTAGAAGTGATATTGTGTAAGGATGTAGTACTTAAGCACATGGTAATTTCAAAGATGTATTTTGAATATCATTTGTGTTGATTAAGGGTGTAACCGGCCCTATGATGTTATTTGTGTATGGTATGTGCTTAAATACACATACCTTTTACATAATAAAACGAGCTAAAAAGACCAATAATGACCAATAAATATAGAAAAATGCATTGTATTCGTTTGTATTGTGAATTGTGTCTTGCAGGTAACGGATATTGCACAAAAGGACAAAAATGAAACAAATCAGATAAAACCGAGCACAGGAATAGAAAGAGTACGAGAAACAGAAGTTGTAGGCGTATTTATCTTTAATGGGCCAACCCGTACCCATTTTAATGGGCCGGGTCAGCCCATTAAGATATTAAACATAAAACTTAAAACCTAAACCCATTTAAAAAACCCAAAGTCCAAATCCATAAGCCTATTACTAAATTTGGCCCAAGATTAAAATCAAAAGCCCAAAACATAAATCCTATCTTATAACACCAGGGTCAACACAATCAAAATTACTGTGCTTCGTTCCCAATTTCCCTCCTTCTATTTTTACACATAGCACTCGCAGGTAAAAGCCATTCACCTCCACACATGACGCACGCAGTGACGTTTTTGGCAGACCATGCTGGCAATCCTACATGTGTTAATTGATGGATGGACGTAGCACATGATCTAAGGGCTCCAAATAATTGCTTGGGGATTAGACAAGATTAGAAGGCTAGGATTGAAGGCTTACACGCTCCTTAGGCTTTAGATCCTTCTCATTGTATTCGTTTGTATTGTGAATTGTGTCTTGCAGGTAACGGATATTGCACAAAAGGACAAAAACAAAACAAATCAGACAAAACCGAGCACGAGTATGGAAAGAGTATGAGAAACATAAGCTGAAGGCGTATTTATCTTTAATGGGCCAACCCGTACCCATTTTAATGGCCCGGGTCAGCCCATTAAGATATTAAACCTAAAACTTAAAACCTAAACCCATTTAAAAAACCCAAAGTCCAAATCCATAAGCCTAACACTAAGTTTGGCCCAAGATTAAAATCAAAAGACCAAAACATAAATCCTGTCTTAAATCCTGGTAATCCTATATGTGTTGATTGGTGGATGGACATGGCACATGATCCAAGGGCTCCAAATGATTGCTTGGGGATTGGACAAGATTAGAAGGCTAGGATTGAAGGCTTACATGCTCCTCAGGCTCTAAATCCTTTTGCTGATGACTATAAATAGAGGACTCCTTCACACAACTTAGGGTGTGTCTAGTTTTTAGCTTATTTTCTAGTGTTAGTAGCTTATTGTAAATGTTTTGCTTGTTGTATTTTCTTTTGAAGCCTTGTAACTCTTTCATTATTAATAAAATTGCTATTTTACTTTTAATCATGTGTTTTGAAATCTGTCTTACCAAATAAGCAAATTCAAGCTTAGAATGTTTTGTGATACTACTTAATAAGCTCTAATAAGTTCCTTGTACTAAATAAGCTACCTTGTATTCAGTTAAGCCCTTAAAGCTTAACTGAATCAGAACTTTACCTTATTCCACCCTAAATATACCTCAGCTTGTGTTTTGGATGATAAGCCAATTTGGGATGGGCTTATGGACAATACCAGCTTGTTTTTAAATAAGCTGGAGCTTATAGATCATCTCCTTGAGAGCTTATTTGCCATTGTTTAGAGCAAAGGGAAATGTGCTCTTCTCTTTTCATTTTTAGCCTTATTATCTTATTCAGCTTATGTAATTGCTTATTATGGTTAATTTTGCTTATTAGTGCTTATTTTGTCTTCTATTAGCTTAACTCATTTAGTTTGTAGCTTATATTAATCTGTTTTTAAGTTCTATTTTGTTTTGTTTAAAACTGTTTTGAAAAACCAAAAATAAAAATGCTTATTGTTCTAGCTGATTAAATAGTACTTAATTGTGGTTGAATATTGCTTAAAGGTTCTTCAAATACTTAGATTTTAATCTGTTTTAACTTTTTACAACTTATATAAAACTGATTTAAGCTTAAAAATAATTTTCAAACTTATTAAGGGGTGTTTGGCACAAGCAATACTAACCGAGGTTAGTACTGCTTGATTGTCTTATGGCCTTTAAGCCAACTTTGATAAGATCAAACTAAGATTTTAAGACAGCTTTTATAGGTTTTTAAAAGTTAAAATCTATTTTTAAGGTTTTATTTGTTCATCCTTAGAATCTGTGAGTTTAAAAGCTTATTGCATCAGCTTATTTGATAAGGTGCTAAAAAAACTGCTTGTAGGTGTTGACTTCATGCTAGCTGATGGTTATAATGCAGTAGAAAAGGCTTTGGTTAAGTGTGCATTTATCAGTAAAGTTTTTAGTCAAATCTGTCATAGTGTCTTAAATCTTATTTTCAAAAAGTTAAAACTCAGTTTTCATTAGTTAATTTAGGAAAGATAAAACTTGCTTTAAGGTCTGAATTTGATAATACAAGTAGTTTGTAGTATAAACATCATTTGTTTAAGCATATTTAGAGATTTAGTGCTTATTTACTAGCTTAAATTTAGGTCTATAGTAGCCCTTTTAGTCTTTTATAAAACTTGAAAAAAATCCAAAAACATAGCTATTAGTTAAACTGCCTTTTTCATTTGCAAATTTCAAAGCTTTTTAGTAATCATTAGTGTTAATTTTTTGGCTTAATCCTATAGCTTATAGTTGTAGCTTAATCTGTTTTTAGGCTTTAGACATTAGCTTATTGATTTTCTAGCTTAAAAAGTAGCTTAAAAGTGCCTTCTTAGGCTGTTCTGATTTTAGTTTTAGCAAAAAAGCTAATTTGGACTTTTGAGCTTATGGCTTATTGGAATTGCTTATTCTGGGTTTAGATTTGCTTATTAAGTTTGGATTAAGGTCCTTGTAGCTTATTTGGACTAAGTTTGAGCTTATTAAGGCTTATGTGTAGAAATAGTTTAGAGTAAAGCTTGAAAGTATTTTAAGTAAATCTGCCACTTTGTTTAGCTTATTCCTGGCTTATTGTTGGTTTCTAAAAAAAGTGCTTTTGTTAAAGTTGGTATTTTAGCTTATTAGAAGCTTTTTGCAAAAAAAATTAAATTTTTTTTTATGAAAAAGAAAGGTCACAGGGGTCGAACCTATGACCTCCCCTTCACACACCCAACACTTTAGCACACACACCCACTACCAACTGCCCTTGGGTCTTTTTCGTTTTATATCTTGCTCCATTTAATACTTATGCTTTAATCCCTAGTTTTTCTTATCAGCTTATTTACCTGCTTATTTCAACTGCTGTTCCAAATCTTTTATTTTTCTTAGATTTTAATTAGTTCAAAGTACTTTTCATAAATTTTTCAGATTTTTATAAATTAGTTTAATATTTTTTATATTATTTTTAGATTAAATCTGTTTTTAATTCATAATAAATAAAATAAAAATCAAAAAAATATAATTCTTTTTTTCTAAAATTATTTTCAGTCATTTAGGATTTAAAAAAAATAAAAAAACATTTTTAGGGTTAAATTTTGATAATATAGGTTTTAAGTCGCGTTTTAGGACTCCCGTTATCATTTTTAGGCTTTAATCTTAATTGCCTTATTTGTTTACTTGCCTTTATTTGTTTTTGCGTTTCTTGAGTAGAAATAGAATCAAAATCCTAAAATATTGATTATTCAAATCACGCGATCACGAATTTAACCGATTCTTAATTCACGCTTCGTCGAGGAAACGGCCCGGGAGGTTTTGAACTTTAGTTTGGTCAAAAGTAAATTTCTTGAACCTTTTGGAATACTTATACTATATACTATAATTGACCTCATCCTTATATATACTTACGTGTGTGTTCGGATCGAACCAGTGTAGAAATGATATAATTTTTGAGTATTGGGTATAATGGTGGGTATTTGATTGAGTGTAGATAGGTAGAATGGTTTACATTTATGCAAAAAGGTTCCAAAATGCGAAACGTAAAATAATATAACACTTGTTTGACGTAAAAAAAATTTTGTTTGATGTCGGTTTACGTCGATTAATGATTTTTAGTTTACGCGATTAAATTAAACGATGAAAATTAAAAGTAAATGCGTAAAAGTTTAAAATAAATAGTTGAATATTTATTGACGTAAAATGACGAGAAAATGTGAATTGTTACAGTTTCCCCGTGTTAAAAGAATTTCATCCCGAAATTCAGTTTGAGTTGCCTTCCGGAATGGTGTAGATGAAGAGGTGTGGATACTCATCTTAATCCTCCCAATTTGTGCTAATAAATTTGTTATCTAAATATAGAGTATCATCGATACGGGTTTCAATTTCTTGATGACGGTTAAACTTGCCGGCGGATTGCCCTAGGGTGACTAACGACGCGTCTTGATTTCTGACATAGGATTTGGCATATGACGAGGTCGATGTTTATGAAGTAAGGTGGTGTAAAGGTTTACTTAGTTATTATGATTATTAATCCAGTTTCTTGTGACAAACACGTTTTATGAATACCGACACAAAAATTTTGCTCTTCAAGAATATAAGTAGAAAATTGATTTTGACAAAAGCTTTAAGGTGACTACTTCTCAGCATGGCATGGTCCTTCCTAAATTATACATAGGTGATCAGGCTATGTATATTTGAGGGCTTAACGACGTGATGCTCATTTTTGTCAAAATAGTGTTATGTATAAAGAAGTATCAAAAGTTTTATAAGATGACAAAATGATTCACAAGTTGGATGAAATAAGGTATTTTATAAAATGTTAGTGAAATAATTTGTCAACGTTAGTAAAATGGTTTATCATGTGATAGTGAAATGTTTTATAAAGTTATAATGCTTCAGGGAGTGGTTTGCATGAATAAATAGAAAATTGAAGTAAAATGACAAATTTTTACGACACATTAATTTGATAGATAATTTTAAAATCATCCACATAGTACAATGAACATGTAAAAGGAAGTATAACGTGAATTCCTTGAAGGAAATAGAGTCTATGATGGTTTCCAACTTAAGTTTCACTAGGCAAGACGGGTCACCAGATGACGTAGGTATTTCAATAGTATGGGACGGGGGTTTAAACTCGAAGTTGAAAGGTAAGGTAACTAGTAGGATCGGCGAACAGTGATAAGTTTCAATGTTATGTAAACGGTATTATGTAAAATCATGAAATTTTTTTAAAGACCATTGTGTCATTCACAATGTCTCGAGAAGAGTCTTAGTATTTATATAGATTACTTTTATATAAATAAGTGTAAAATATACGCAAGGGAAGGTAAGCATATATATATATATATATATATATATATATATATATATATATATATATATATATATATAAGTCACATAAGCAAGTAATGTAAGCAAGTAAGCAAGTAGTATGTATGCAAATGAAAAAATTTGATGTGATGCAATGTTTGTAAAAATGGTTATAGTCTAGGTAAAATATAAAACCTAGTTCTCTATAACCTTGGCTATGAATACCAATATTTAACACCCCTAAATTGGGTCACAGAAGCATTACTTCATGAGTACATCGCACAAGATATGAGAGAATGGCCTCTAAATGTATCGTTTGAAAAGTAATCTTGTAAAATTTAGACTCCAATGCACATCAGTTATGTCAAGCATCCTATTCACCTGAGAAATACATGCTTAAAAGTGTCAACATAAAGTTGGTGAGTTTATAGGTTTTTGTAAGTATAAATGTTGAAATCAAGGTTTATAAAGTGTTTATGACCATTTCAATCCTTATAATAGTGACAAAATGTAAGTATAAATGTCGGATCAAAGATTCATAAAGTGTGTGTGACCATTGTAACACAAACAATAGTTATGAAAATGTGATTACGACTGCACTAAGTTCATGACACTGCGGCTCCGACATGTATGTATACCAGTATTTTCAGGCACTGTAAGTGTTCATGTAAATGTAGTTTAATGTTTCCGACATGGTATACGTCCATTAGTTCAATCCGTCGAACTAGTGAGCGCTACTCACCCAGACGGAGATGTCAATCCAAAATACATCTATTTTATAACATTCGCGCTTACTCCACCGTAATTAAAAGTTCATGCCACTTAAGCTAATCCGTAATCATTTGAGTGAAAGTAAGATTGTTGCGTCTATAAGTGAAAACAAGTGATGTATCCCACCGCGAGATATATAAATGCGTATGTAAACGAGTTTGTAATCAATCATGTAAATGAGTTTGTAAACGTTCATGCAAAAGAGTTTGTAATCAATAAAGTAAATGAGTTTGTAGACGAACATGTAAACGAGTTTGTAATCAATCACGTAAATGAGTTTGTAAGTAAGTTATGAAAACAAGTATGTAACAATTTGTAAACGCGCATGTATTCTCACCCCAAAAAGTGATAAAGTATATGTAAAACGAGTAAAACATAGGGCTATAAACTCACATCAAGTGAATGTATCGAATGTAGTAACAATCAACAAAGAACATCGTCACGAATAGCCGGAATGCAACCTAATTAATTATAGGTTGTATAAGTATGATGTATTTAAAATAAATGCAACATTGTATATAATAAAGTTATATCACCACCTAATAGTTTTGTTTAATTTATAAAAGTTGAAAAAAAGTTTAAGTCACGCTTGATATTTAATGTCCAAGTATATGTATCCGTAAAAATATTTTTTTGTCTAATAATTGATTATTTGTTAATAACGCTTGATTTAATATTTTTGTTATTTATATAATGAGATTATATAAATAGTTTAATCATTTTGTAAAATAATATTTATAAAGTTAAAAACATGTATAAATATTATATAGGTAATGCTACATTATTTTGTAAGGTTTTTATTGAAACGAACCAACGCTATTTATGTCAGGAAAATAGTGCAGAAAAATTAATATAAAGTTATCTAGCTTTTATAACGTCTAGTTAAATATCTATACACTTCTTGTCTACGAAAACTTGATTTATATACTAAAACGTCATTCCGAACCAGTTTGTAGTTTTATACTTTAGCCGAATCGGGACCGAAAGCCCTCAAAAACACCGATTTCAAAGTTCACAGTTTCTCGCAGTTTTTCACAGCTTTATAAAAGCTACGAAAATAATATATAGTTTTGAAATCTTTAAAAATTTATAACTTTCTCGTTTTAAACCCGTTTTTCCAGTTCTTTATATATTCGAAATCGTGTTGAGATGATCTATCATAATCTTATGTTTATAAACTGTATAAGAATCTGAGCAAAAACAGTAGGTATAAACTGTTTTATATAAAAACACTTTTATATATATATTTAATTACCGAAATGTCGTAAAATTCATATCTCTTTCGTTATACATCCGTTTTTCGAGTTTCTTATATGCACGGAATTGTCTTGAAACGTACTATTTTAATACCAGGTCTAAACTTTGCATAAAAATTCATGTCTTTACAAAATATACATTATGTCCCAAAAATAAATTTATAACTGTTGTTTTTAATAAATTTTCCATGATATAAATATTACAAGTCCTCTAACTTAACTAATACAATATCATTTGTATACTTTAAGTCCTCTAATTTATGTCCACCTATTTTATGTCCAACATGTCCAAAAAAAATGTCTAAAACAAATATTTATTTATAAAACTATATAAATAAGTTTGTAACAAATAAATTCAACAAATGATTATATAAATTATCCAACACTTGTAATATTCCAAATAAAATATGTTCTTGCATTCTAACATATTTTAAACATCTTTTCTTTATGAATATGTATTTTCTTGATTATGTTTAAACTTGTTTTATTTTATAAACTTTATAAAATCATAACTAGATGGCGATTTAACAAGATAATCAATATGAATGTATGAAAATAATTGATATGGGAGTACGAGATGTAATTATAAACCTTAAATGAATGAAAGATGAGATGAACCCAAAATCAACCCTAATTCTTTAACCCAAAATTCTTTTACAAAACCCTATTTCTTCCTTGAAAACCCTAATTTTTGTCCTTGCTAAACCCTTGATTTTACTTGCACCTTTACTTGTAAACACCTTAGAATCAACCCTAACCAATCTTGTATGCTTACAATATCAAGAAAATGGAAACTATGAATTGTTTTGGTATGCTATTTTGAGCCGTGAGTTATGGACTAGAACAAGAGATATATTTGATTTTTTTAACTAGTGAATAAGTGTGTGTATTATGCTTGCATTAGGCTTGTATTTATAGTTAAAATATCTAGATACCATCTTGGCAAAACCATGGACTAGAAGTGCTTTAAGCTTAACAAAGACAAGTGCTATCCTCCTTCCTATGTTTAGAAATGACATTGTGTAAGGATGTAGTACTTAAGCACATGGTAATTTCAAAGATGTATTTTGAATATCACATGGTAATTTCAAAGATGTATTTTGAATATCATTTGTGTTGATTAAGGGTGTAACCGGACCTATGTTGTTATTTGTGTAGATATGATATAATTTTTGAGTATTGGGTATAATAGTGGGTATTTGATTGAGTGTAGATAGGTAGAATGGTTTACATTTATGCAAAAAGTTTCCAAAATGTGAAACGTAAACATTTACGTAACGTATAAAAATAGAATATGAAAAGTTAATTATTATTTTCATAAAAATATTATAACACTTGTTTGATGTAAATTTTTATTTGTTTGATGTCGGTTTACGTTGATTGATGAGTTTTAGTTTACGCGATTAAATTAAACGATGAAAATTAAAAGTAAATGCGTAAAAGTTTAAAATAAATAGTTGAATATTTATTGACGCAAAATGACGTGAAAATATGAATTGTTACATTGACTAGCTAGGGAGGGTTGTGCATTAAATCACTGGGTCCATGATGACTATCTTCAATACCAGAAAACATCTTAGTGTTTCTGATAGCATATGTATTGACCCAGGTTCTGCCTAAGTGTATGGAGGGCTTCTTTCTTTAGACCTTTTATCTTTACAATTCTTTTTCATTCTTCATACCCTTCAATGCTTACCAAGACTTCATTACTAACACCTTATCGGGATTGTTCCAGTGTTAGCTCTGTCTTAGTCGGCATTATTCCCATTCTCACTTTACTCCTTTTTTATATCATACCTAAGGACTTCTAATCTAACTATTGGAATATCCCTGGATAGATCCTTTCGGTTTGAGCTGGATCATAGAATGAATACCTATCCTTAACCACCTTATAACTCCATTAGAATAAGCACATGGTCGGTCTTTGGGTATTTCCATTGTCGCCATTAAAACCATTTGAAAACCAATCAAGGTACTTGTGATATAAATCAAAACATTTATACCTTGATGGTTTCATCTTTCAAAAATGCTCCCCCTTCATATGTGCATCGATATTTGAAAATATTTTACACATGAAAGGGAGGGGACTGCATTAAGTCTTTTAAGATCACGTTTATTAATTGCATATTTTAATCACATTTTCTCCCCTTATCAAAAATGTCAAATCGTTTGATATTTTGGATATCAATTGATTAAAACTTTTGGGGAGAAAAGTGTTACTAATTAACATGCTTATTATGAACATTTTAATGCTTGATTCGCAGTCTTACGTACCTATAAAATATATAATAATAATACTACTTAGGTAAATTCCAACTATTCACCTTTAACCAAGGTAAAAAGTTAAGACTTACAAAAATAATATAATATATATAATATACGTATGTTTGACCGGGTAAGTATGATCACCCGGGTCGTTTCCCCAATGACTAGTGAGATTGAAACCACGTTTTAGGTTCGGATCCTGATTTGAATGGAACAAAGATATTTTGGATAAGCTATTGCTACAAAATTAAGAAGCAACAAATAATGACAATTAAGCAAATAAATAAATTTTAAATCCTAAAAATGTAAACTAAAATTTTACTAGATAAAGAAAAATTGCCGAAGATTATTAAAAACAAAAGCCCTAATTTTTATCTTTTTATAAAAGTTTAATTAAACTAATTAAAAATCAACCCTAAATACGAATTAAAATTAATTAACCTAATTAAAAACTTAACTAAGGACTAATGGAGCAAAACCTAACAAACTAACGGAGGGACTAACTGAAAAACAATTAAAATCGAAAAGTTACACTTTCTACCCTGAGAATCTATCCCGACAACAAACTAAGGCCCGAATTAAGGTGAAATTTGAAAAGTGCTTAAAATGAAAAACTCAAAGAAGCAAAGTTGTAGAGGAAACTAGGGGAAACAAAATTAATAAAAGCTACTTGGGCTGAAACTCACAAATAAGCTCTCAAAGAGCTTATCTTTAAGCTGTTACAGAAAGGAGGGCTTTTCCCTTGGTTTTAGAAAATAAGCTATAAAAAACTCAAAACTAGATCAAAATGAAAAAGGAAAGAAGTTCTTAAGAGCTTATGATGTCCTTAATCTATAAATGAAAAGAAAATAAAGCTTAAACTACTTTTATGCTACTGAAATTGATCATTAAGTAAGCAAACTCAGGAAATAAGCAAAGTAACACAATTTCCAAATGAGCTTAAAGGCTTATAAGGCTAAACTAAACTCTAAAACTTTAAGGACTTATAAAACTACTTATAATCTATCTGATTAAGCTAGAAAATCTATATCCATAAGCTAAATTAACAAATTTAAATCCTAAAATTTCTAAGTACTGTTTTTGGAGTTTTCAGGTTTTTATGACTTTTGACAGCTAAATTAAACTAAGTAAATAAGCTAGAAATTGCAAATAAAGACTTAAAATGTATTAAGCTCTATGAAAACTTAAATTCTACTGAATTTGATAAGCTAAATCCTAAAATTACTTATCTGAATTAGGCTAAGAACACAGCAGTACTAACTTAGGTTAGTACTGCTAGTGTAACTTGACTTTTGAAAACAAAAATAAGCAATGAAATAAGCTAAATAATGAAAACTAAAACTTAATTCTTAATAAGCTAAAACTAAACTTAATCCTACTGAAATTAAAGCTAACAGTACTAACTTATGAAAGCAGTACTAACTTGGAGGTTAGTACTGGTAGTGCAAAGGCTCAGCAGTATTAACTTATGTTAATACTGCTAGTGCAAATTTGAGAATGCACTAAACCAAACACTCCTTTGTTATTATGACAGAGTTGAGAAAAGCTTTTTAAGAGAAATCTAATGAACAAGTACTAAATACCAGATAAAAACTAGCTTAAAACAAACTTATCAAACATGATTAAACAATTGAATAATACTTAATCTAAGATCTAAACTATTTAAACTAATATTTTTGGAAAACAAATTGCAATTATGATTAAACAATGAAATAAGTAAAATTATAATCTCTATACTGCTCCTGGTTTTATTGATTGTTGTTGTTTTTTTTAGACTTTATATATTTTATATATTTTATTATATATTATATATATATATAGTTTAATTGAATTTTAACTAATCACCCGCCGACTTTGTTGTGCTTGATTTTATAGCAGATCCTCGAGTACCGTTAATACTCGGGCGACCCTTTCTTAGGACGGCTCATGCTTTAATCGATGTTTACGAAGGAGAGATTACTCTTAGGAATGATGATCAATCGTTAACCCTTAAATGTGGTGATGCACCTTCCATTTCATACAACAATCTCGAATCATTGAAGAAGGTTGATCTAATCGATGCTACTTGTGAAGAGTACTCACAAGAAGTACTTGGATTTTCCGATTCTGTTGCTTACAACAATCCTTCTCCGTACTTCGATCTGATTGTTTCTACTTCATCTCCAACACTTACTCCTTTTGATGAAAGTGATTTTCCACTCTTTGAAGAAGCTGATGCTTTCATAGCAATCGATGATGAACCAGTTTCACTAGTTTTCAATGCTACATACTAAGATCCCGAGGGTGACATTCTCATTCTTGATGCACTTCTCAACAGTGATCCATTACCTTTACCAGACCAAGGAGATTACTACCCCGGAATTCAAAAAGATATTAAAGTTGTTGAACCAAAGCAGCCTTCACTTGAGCCAAAAGATGAAATTCCCGAAGTTGAGCTTAAAGAGTTACCTCCGCATCTTGAGTATGCGTTCTTAGAGGAAAATAACAAGCTTCCAGTCATAATTTCAAAAGATTTAAGCCAAGAAGAAAAGACCTCACCATTAATGTTTTGAAAAACCAAAACAAGCAATTGCGTGGAATCTTTCGATATCCGAGGTATAGATCCAGAATTTTGCTCTCACAAAATCTTCTAGAAGCTGATTACCAACCTTCACCAACATCAAAAGGAGGTTAACCCTAAAATCCACGCGTCATCAAGAAAGAAGTTAGAAAAAACTTCTTGACGTGGATGTATTTAATATTAAAATTTTTTATAACCGATCTAGATAGTCCATGGGTGAAGCGTGCGTAGCGCAGTCCATGTGATTCCTAAAAAAGGAGGTATGACCGTTGTCACAAACGAAGAAAATGAATTGGTGCCTACAAGATTAGTCACGGGATGGAGAGTTTGCATCGATTATCGAAAGTTAAACGAAGCAACTTGTAAAGACCATTTTCCGTTACCATTCATGGACTAGATGTTAGAGAGACTAGCCGGTAACGAGTTTTATTGTTTCTTAGATTGTTTTTCAGGATATATTTCAAATCTCTAATTGATCCTAAAGATCAAGAGAAAACTACTTCACGTGCCATAAACGGAACTTTCGCATACCGTCGTATGCCATTCGGTTTGTGCAATGCTCCCGGAACTTTCCAACGTTTATGTGGCCATATATTCACGAGATATATAGAAAAAATGCTAGAGATTTTTTATGACAGATTTTCAGTTTTTTTAGAGATTCCTTTTTCCTCGTCTTGCCAATTTAGATAAAATGCTTAAAAGGTGTGAAGACACCAAATTAGCACTAAATTGGGAAAAGAGCCATTTCATGGTTAAAGAAGGCATTGTTTTAGGACATAAGATCTCTAGAAAAGGAATTGAAGTCGATAAGGCCAAAGTTGATGTAATTTCTAAGCTTCCTCACCCAACGACCGTCAAAGGAATTCGAATTATTTCTGGCCTGCGGGATTTGTTTCGATGATTTATCATAGAACTTTTCCAAACCTCGCGACCATGCCCATCTCTTAGAGAAGAACACTCCTTTCATTTTTTCGGAAGATTGCATTCTAGCCTTTCAAACATTGAAAAAGAAGTTGACCGAAGCTCCAATTCTCATTGCTCCGAATTGGGACCAACCTTTTGAAATCATGTGCGATGCAAGTGATTATGCAATAGGTGCGGTCTAGGACACAGGAGTTGATAAAGGCATTTCCGACCAATTCATTACGCTAGCAAGACAATGACTGAAGCAGAAACGAATTACACAATAACCGAGAAAGAGATATTTGCAGTTGTTTATGCTTTCGAGAAGTTTCGATCATATCTAATCATGAACAAGAGTGTTGTTTACACGGACCACTCCGCTTTGAAATACCTTTTCAACAAGAAAGACGCCAAAGCAAGATTGCTTCGATGGGTCTTACTTCTTCAAGAATTTGATTTAAAGTTATCGACAACGCAAAGGTGCTAAAAACGATGCAGCCGATCACCTTCCGTCTCCGAAAACCCTTACGAAATGTTTTGATCCAAAAGAGATTACCGAGACTTTTCCTTTAGAGACTTTAAGTGTGTTAACTTCTAAAGACCAAAGTACCCCGTGGTTTGCCGACTTTGCTAACTACCACGCGGGGAAATTCATTAAAAAAGGAATGTCAACTCAAGAGAAAAACAAGTTCTTTAAAGATGTAAAACATTATTTCTGGGATGACCCTTTTCTTTTCAAGACTTTGTCGGGATCAAATAATCCGTAGGGGGTGAGGTGAGTGACGAGAGGGGGCAAAGAAGCTCTTGCAAATTCACGGAAGTTGTCGACAGTGGACCGCACCGGGGACACTACGGAGCCAACTTACCGCCAGAGGTTTTCATGCCAGGTTTTTATTGGCCTTCCATTTATAAGGATGCGACGAATTGGATCAAATCTTGTATGCTTGTCAAAGACCAAGGCAAAATCTCCTCAACGTGATAGATTCCTTAAAATGCAATCCAAGTTTGTGAGATTCGATATATGGGATTGGATTTTAATGGGACCTTTTCCACATCTAGGGGTAATAAATATATTCTAGTAGCCGTCGACTAACATTCCAAGTGGGGTTGAAGTGAAAGCGCTCCCTACCAACGATGCTAGGGTAGTATTTTAAGTACTTAAAATCCCTTTTCCAAGCCCGATTCGGTGCTCCCGAGAGCAATCATAGCGATCGTGGGACCCATGTTTGAATGACAAAATTAATAAGGTTGATGTCTAACATATGGTGTCACCCATCGTCTTTCACTCCTTACCAGTCCTCAAACGAAGTGTCAAGTTGAAGTCACGAATCGAGGTCTCAAAAGAATTTTGGAGAGGACGGTAGAGAAAAAAACTGTGCCCTCATGGTCAGATAAGTTAGATGATGCATTATGGGCTTTTAGAACCGCTTACAAGACTCCAATTGGATGTACTCCGTATAAGTTAGTCTATGGAAAAGCGTGTCACTTACCAGTTGAGCTAGAACACAAAGCATATTGGGCTTCAAGCATGCCAACTTCGATTTAAAGACCCGCCGGGCGATTCGATCGAAAGCTCAGCTTAATGACTTAACGAGCTTCGTGTTCAAGCATACGAGAATTCACTAAGCTACAAGGAGAAGACATAGAAGCGAACATGATTCCCAAAGATCAGAAGAACCGAATCTTATATCTGTCGCTATATATATAGACTAAACATTCTTGCATATTTCAACGTCCCGAGTCAAAGATTTGCGGGGAGGCGAGGTGAGAGGAGCTATTGTTCCCGATGGTCCGAACCTTTCACAACTATCACCGAATTTATACCTTTATGGCACTGCCTCTGCTTGAGAGATAGAGCAGCGCGATGCGCTGTAGAGTGTATTCTCTCTCTCTGCTCTTCACACACACAACACACACACACAGGGAGAGGAGGAGGAGGAATAGGTTGAGATGTTTAAATGACGATTGATACTACTGGGGATGAAACGGGAGAGAGTGAGAACGGGTGCAGGCGTAGAGTAGAGGGAAAGGTAAGTAAAAGGTATGGTGGATGTAGGGTATTTATTATGTAAATAGCGGGTGGTGTTTTTTATTAAGGTGAAATAATTATGTTTGGAGGAGGGTGAGGTGTTATTATTGGGTTGGATTAGTGGGGAGGAAGAAGGGTTGGTGTTGGCAGAGGTTGATGGTTATATTATAGGTTGATGGTTGAGATAGTGAGTGTGAAAAAGATGTTTGATATAGGATGGTGGTGTGAAATAGTTGATGGGGGAGTATATTATGTGGGTATAGAGTGGATGTTAGTTAGGTATGGTTATGAATTGTGTGTAAGGTTGAGGAGTTTTGAATGTTGGATGATAGTTAGTTAGTAATTTGATAAGGGGGGATAAGTAGTAATAGAATTTTGGATGGTGTTACGATGGATTAGGATATTGTAATATGAGTTTTGTGGTTGGAGTTGTATGGGTATATTTGTTATTTTAAGATTAAATTTGTCAGTACAAAAATGGTCCCACGACATTAGGATGCGCTCGAGCCACCGAATCGGGAAAAGGGGATGTTAAAAATCTTAACAACGACCCGAGCATCCGTTGGTAGGAGCGCTTTCACTTCAACCCACTGGAAAGTAGTCCGACGGCTACTAGAATATATTGTTACCCCTAGATAATGGAAAGGTCCCATAAAATCAATTCCCCATAAATCGAAAATCTCACAAACTTGGATTGCATTTTGAGGCATCTCATCACGTTGAGAGATTTTGCCTTGTCTTTGACAAGCATCACAAGATTTGATCAATTCGTAGGCATCCTTATAAATGGTAGGCCAATAAAAACCGGCATCAAAAACCTTCTGCGGTAAAGTTGGCTCCGTAGTGTCCCCCGGTGGGTCCACTATGACAAGCTTCGAGAATTTCAAGAGCTTCTTTGCCATCTTACACACCCACGGATTATTTGGATCCGCACAATCTTGAAAAGAAAAGGGTCATCCCAGATATAATGTTTTACATCTTTAAAAACTTGTTTTTTCTCTTGAGTTGACATTCCTTTTTAATGAATTTCCCCGCGTGGTAGTTAGCAAAGTCGGCAAACCACGGGGTACTTTGGTCTTTAGAAGTTAACACACTTAAAGTCTCTAAAGGAAAAGTCTCGGTAATCTCTTTTGGATCAAAAACATTCTCGTAAGGGTTTTCGAGACGAGAAAGGTGATCGGCTGCATAGTTTTTAGCACCCTTGGTATCGATAACTTTAAAATCAAATTCCTGAAGAAGTAAGACCCATCGAAGCAATCTTGCTTTGGCGTCTTTCTTGTTGAAAAGGTATTTCAAAGCGGAGTGGTCCGTGTAAACAACACTCTTGTTCATGATTAGATATGATCGAAACTTCTCAAAGCATAAACCAACTGCAAACAACTCTTCTCGTTATTTTAATTCTTTCTGTTTCAGTCATTGTCGTGCTACGTAATAATTGGTCGGAAATGCTTCTCAATCCTTTGTCCTAGAACCGCACCTATTGCATAATCACTTGCATCGCACATGATTTCAAAAGGTTGGTCCAATCGAGCAATGAAATTGAGCTTCGTCACTTTCTGTTTTTCAATGTTTTGAAAGGCTAGAAGCAATCTTCCGAAAAAATGAAAGGAGTGTTCTTCTCTAAGAGATGTCATGGTCAGCTATATTTGGAAAAGTCTTTGAAAATCTTCCGATAAAAATCCCGCATGCCCCAAGAAAACTCGAATTCCCTTTGACGGTCTTGGGTGAGAGAAGATTAGAAATTACATCAACTTGGCCTTATCGACTTCAATTCCTTTTCTGAGATCTAGTCCTAAAAACAATGCCTCTTTAACCATGAAATGGCTCTTTTCCCAATTAGTGGCTTATTTGGTGTCTGCCACCTTTTAAGCATTTTTATCTAAATTGCAAGCACGATGAAAAAGCATCTCTAAAAACTGAAAAATCTTCCATAAAAAATCTCTATCTTTTTTCTATCATTCGGGAAAAATGGCCATCTACAACGTTGGAAAAGTTCCGGGAGCATTGCACAAACGAATGGCATACACGTGTATGCGAAAGTTTCGTAATGGGCCACGTGAAAGGAGGTTTTTCTTGATCTTTTAGATCAATTGAGATTTGAAAATATCCTGAAAAACATCTAAGAAACAATAAAACTCGTTACAGGCTAGTCTCTCTAACATCTAGTCCCATGAATGGTAAACGGAAAATGGTCTTTACAAGTTGCTTCGTTAACTTATCGATAATCGATCAAACTCTCCATCCCTGACTGAATCTTGTAGGCAACCAGTTCATTTTCTTCGTTGTTGACAACGGTCATACTCTTTTTTAGAGAACACAATGGACTGGACTAACCCATCAACGATCCTAGAATCGGAATAAATTAATCCCACGTCAAGAAGTTATTCTACTATCTTTTCTTTGATGACGTCTGATTTGGTTAACCCTCCTTTGATTAGTCTGACAGTAGGTTTGTAACATCATCTAAAAGGATTTTGTTGAGAGCAAAATTCTGGATCTATAACCCGGATATCAGAAAGTTTCCACGCAATTGCTTGTTTATTGGTTATCAAAACATTAATGATGAGGTCCTTTTCTTCTAGACTCAAAGCTTTTTGAAATTATGACTGGAAGTTTGTTATTTTCCTCTAAGAACGCATACTCGAGATGCGGAGGTAACTCTTTAAGCTCGACTTCGGGAATTTCATCTTTTGGTTCAAGTGAAGGCTGCTTTGGTTCAACAACTTTAAGATCCTTTTGAATTCCGGGGTAGTAATCTCCTTGGTCTGGTGAAGGTAATGGATCACTGTTGAGAAGTGCATCAAGAATGAGAATGTCACCCTCGGGATCGTAGTATGTAGCATTGAAAACTGGTGAAACTGGTTCATCATCGATTGCTATGAAAGCATCGGCTTCTTCAAAGAGTAGAAAATCGCTTTCATCAAACGGAGTAAGTGTTGGAGATGAAGTAGAAACAATCGGATCGAAGTACGGAGAAGGATTGTTGTAAGCAACGGAATCGGAAAATCCAAGTACTTCTTGTGAGTACTCTTCACAAGTAGCATCGATGAGATCAACTTTCTTCAATGATTCGAGATTGTTGTATGAAATGGAAGGTGCATCACCACATTAAGGGTTAAGATTATCATCATTCCTAAGGAGAATCATCCTTCCGTAAACATCGATAAAGCATGAGCCGTCCTAAGAAAGGGTCGCCCAGTACAACGTAACTCGAGGATAGCTATAAAATCAAAACACCGTAGTCGGCGGAAGTAAAACTTCCCTACTTTGACAAAAACATTTTCTGCTACACCAGTTGGTTTGGAAATTGTACGGTCGGCTAAGTAACTATCGAACTCTGAAAAATCACATGAATGAGAAATCGACCGGGGCACTCTAGCTTTTTCTGGAAGCTTTTTTAAGGACAACCGCACTACAAATTTTCATTTCAACGGTGTTTTGGTTAACTCGATCAACTTACTTTGTTATTTAACATCTTTTCTAAACTTCGGAGCAAACTTTGGCTATATGAAGGAGAGCATCAGCGAAACTTAAGATCACATTTGAAGATTACGGAAGATTTTCCATAAACTTTGAAGCTAGGATATCATCCTTTTCACGAATTTTCTCTTTTGCAAGTCTGTAGGGTAAGGAAAATTAGTTGGCTTTGTTAGCAACGAAAGAAGGCTCTTCGATTGGTTCTTTGTTTTGGTTATTTCTTGGACACTATTGAGGTGGATGTCTCGGTGCTTGGATAGCTCCGTATCCTTTGTCACCTCACTTTTCCTTTCTTCTAACCACCGGCGGTGGAATCGAGGTCCATCGGATGAAACACCACTACAGTTATAATTGCCCTTGGCTTCGTTCATTTGAAAATGGTTTGCTGGTAAAGAACTTGAACTTGAAGTTGGTTTGGGTGATAGCTTGCATGAAAACTGAGCATCATTTTTTCTGAAAATCATCTTGTTATGCGAGTTTAGAGAATCACTATAAACTACTTTGAAAATCATTTTGACGGTTTCTTTCTGAAAATAGAGTCTCGCCTGATCGAATCCGAGATTGCAAAGTATTCATACGCATCATTGCTTTAGCAGAACTTTCAAAATCCAGGTTTGGAACACCCTTATTTGGTGAAACGGAGGTAGTAAGATCTAGATATCGATCTCTCCGAAAGGTTGATTTTGTTGGAGGTTGATGTGGGTGGGCGAGTGGACATACGGCTCGCGGAAGTAGAGGAGAGAGCGGTGACGGTTTTTGATTAAAATTACCTCCACGGGTTTTGTTGAAATTAAGGCGAGAGGCGGGTGTCGCTGATGAAGCGGTTTTTTGTTGTTTTTGTACATTTGGTTGAAATTGAACCGGTGGTCTCATTTGACTGCCAAAATTGGAAGGTTGGTTTCTTTGGAGGGAAATTACCACAGCTGCGGTGTTGTTTAAAAAAACAAAAAAAAAAAAAAAAAAAAAAAAAAAAAAGAAAAATAAAAAAAAAAAAAAAAAAAAAAAAAAAAAAAAAAACAAAAAAAAAAAAAAAAAAAAAAAAAAAAAAAAAAAAGTAAACAAAAAAAAAAAAAAAAAAAAAAAAAAAAAAAAAAAAAAAAAAAGAATTGTTGGATGTTGTTCCTGAAAAACGGAAATCGTTTCCACTCGAGTTAACGGACAATGATTTAAAAATGGTAAAGTAGTAGAGATAGAGATAAGAAAAACTTAAACTATTTATAATATCGTATGACAAACAAGTCATAAAACAAGCTTTTCAAATGGGATCCAACTTTTGATAAAGCTAACTTAGCTAAGTATATTAAGGGGTGTTTGGGATTGCTTGTATAAAATAGATTATGTGTTTTGAAATTGGATAATCAGATAATCGGCTGTTACAAAACGTGGTTTTGAAATATAGTGTTTGGATTTGATTATGTTGTTTGAAATCGCAATGATCAGATAATCAGTTTTTAAAGTGTTTGACAACTCTAATTATTTAATAGCCAACGATGGAAAATTACCAAAACAAACATCTTTATATATTGTTGAATTATACAAACTTAACACATATTGTTTACTTTTTTTGAACAAACATATTGTTTACTTGTTAAAACATATGAATAACTTTTTTCTTCTCTGTAATATGCAAAAAAAAGATATTAACATCCTTAACGGGCCTTTGAATTTCCCATAAAATATATATGCTAACTAGGGGTGTTGATCGGTTCGGTTATCGGGTTGTTCGGTTAATTTTTTTTGTCAACTTGAAACCGAACTGAAAACCGATTCGGTTCGGTTCTCGGGTTGACCCGAATAACCCGAATTTTACTCATTTTTTTTAATTATTACATAAATATTTAGTAAAAAAATTATTTCAAGCATAAAAAATGTTTTTTTATACTAGGATTAATTTGTAATAGTGTTGTATATATATATATATATATATATATATATATTTATTTATTTATTTATATGAATTCGGTTTTCGGTTCTGATTGCCAAACTCATATCCAACTTGAGAACCGAATTAGTAGTTCGGTTCGGTTCAGTTTTGTTAAATTCGGTTCGGTTATTAGTTCGATTCGGTTTCGATTTCGGTTTATTCGGGCGTTTCGGTTTTTCTGCTCATGCTAACTTATCTTCTCTAAAATGGGCTTTTTGGAAAAAGAAAAGCTTAAATTACTACCGGGCTATAATTGAAAATATGACCATAATCAATATACTAATATTCTTGCTAAAAAAAATAATACTAATATTAGGGTTTTAATTTATATATATCTAAAGATACAGGTATACAACTTCTTCTAGACTCCCTATTTTTCACTTGACACCATCTCAACAAAAATATATATTTTCTAATTTCTAATGAGCGTCAAACAGCCAAGAAAAAAGATTCATCAATAAAATACAACTTCAACTCTTCAAGGTATATTAGGGGTAAATGAGTAATTTGACAAAAGATGGAAAATCACGTTTGTAAACAGCAGGTGGTGACCTGCTTTTTCATTCTTGCGTTTTGGGGGATAGATAACGCAGATAATTAATTTTTACCTTTTCTCATCCAAACACCTCTTACCAGATTATTGCGTTTTATAATCATGATAAGCAGATAATCTTGGTTCAACCGCACTCCCAAACACCCCCTTAAAGTCTTATCTTTAACATTTCTAATTTTGGTTATTTTGTCCGTTAGTAACATATTAACATGCAAGCTTACAAGTTTAACTCTTATTAACATGGCATCTATTATGGTTAATTTATAGAAATGTTTGTACATTTAACATTCCTTCAATTTATAAACTTTTTCATATAATAAATCTATTTGCAAAATAATAAACCTATTCATAAACATTTTCATATCATAAAATACACTCAACACTTTCAAAATACTTAAACTTTTGACTTCTTCAAAATTCTAAACATATTCATGCAACATGGGATTGAAATACATAAACACTATAGTGTATACATTTTTGGACCTCTTGATAATTTTATAAACTTTTTCACAAACAACCATAGTGGATGCTCTTAGCTAAAAGTTCATGTTTTAATAGCAACTTCATTATTCATTAGTTTCGTTGAAATGCTATGTTATTGACAAATACACTATGTGGAAAACTAGAAGGGGAGTTGAATAGTTTATCGCTTTTTAATTTAAGGTTTTAAAGTGTTTGTAAAAATTCTAGATTCGACTTTATGTGAATTCAACACTTGCACAATATGAACAATATACTTATCTAAACAATTAATAGGATAGTATAAGAAAATAATGTGAGACAAGAGATAAGAGTAAGAACAATCAAACCACAACGCGAGGATTTATAATGGTTCGGCAACGAAGCACCTCTTCGCCCTACTGCACTCTTCGAGCACCTAACTCGAGAGTTTTCTTCACTATGTCAACAAGCTCCCTTATGGCGGAGAAAACCTTACACAACTTTCGCTTATCTTGATTTCCGACACTAAGCTAGATGTCGAGTTCTAATCTTAGCTAGAACCAATCTACCACAACTTCACAACTTCACTACACAACTTCACACCTTAGTTTTCTTTACACCACTACTTCACCAAGCCACTACTATAATCACACCTAACTAACACTACTAGGAAAGATCACAAAGATTAAACTATACTTACAACAATCACCAAGATCTAACAACTACACAACTTTACAAGATTTACAAATGATTTACAAGTTATGATATGAATGCAACAAGATTGCAATACACACTTGAGGTGTAATACTTCTTCACTTGATGATGAAAGTATTCTTCTCTTGCACTTGAGGAATTGAGCTTGGATCACTTAGAAAAAAAGCTTTATGATCAAATGATCAAAGGATTTTAATGAGATGTGTGAGCTGTTTTTGATCAGAAAGAATGAGTGCAAAAGGTGAAAAAATAGTGGGGAATAGTCCATTATTTATAGGACATTTTGGAGGAGCGTCTACCTATGGGCGATCCCCTTAAAGATAAGGGGGCCGCCCTAGATTGGGCGCTCCCCAGTTTGTCCTTTTATGTAGGGAGAATTTTTTGGAACTTTCTAGCCGTTTTAAGTCCGAAAATTTGAATTTCAAAATGTTTATTTTGAATAAAACATTTCTTTTAATTGTAGAAAATGTTTAGTGATGTTTATAAAAATGTTTACAACATTTTATAAAAGTGTGAGGTCGAATAAAAATTTCCTTTGATCATAAAATGCTTTAAGCATTTATTTATTCATACCTTTAAGTGATATAATTTTTAAAATGAGAATTTACTACTAATTACTTGTTTACGTTTAATTTTACATTGAACGTTTTTATATTTTGTGATTATCAAAACGTAAAGATGTGAAAAATATTAATAATATTTTTAGGCATTATTTCTTTCAACATATGAAATTCGCTACCATCTAGGTAAGGCAAATGTGGTGACTGATGCATTAAGTAGGAAGGAACGAGTGAAACCTAGACGTGTTCGAGCGATGGCTATGACCATTCAGTATGGAGTAAGAGGAATGACACTGGCAGCCCAATGTGATGCGTTTAAGCAAGAGAACGTACTCGCTGAAAGACTACATGGTTTAGATCAATAGATGCAAAGGAAAAAAGAAGAGAGTTTGTATTTTATGGATCGTATTTATGTTCCATTGGTAGGAAGTGAAATGGATGAGGCCCATGCATCAAGGTACTTGGTACATTCGGGAGCGGATAAGAAGTACTATAACCTTGGATACATGTTTTGGTGGCCATGAATAGAGAAGGATATAGATATCTATGTTAGCAAATTTTGGACTTCTTTAAGAGGTGAAGGCTGCAATGCCAAAGACTTTTGGTTTGCTACAATACTTGAGTTAAAATGGGATATAATTTCCATGGATTTTATCACTAGATTGCCAAGGTCAAGTAGTGGGAATGATATGATTTGGGGTGATGGTCGATAGACTGACCAAGTCACCTTATATTTCTAGCTATACAAGAAGATTACAAGAGGAGAAGTTGGCAAGGATTAATATTTATGAAATAGTAGCAAGGAATGGAGTTCCGGTGTCGATCATTTTAGATTGAGATGGGAGATTTACTTCGTAGTTTTGGCAAACGCTTCAGAAAGAATTAGGAACACGACTAGATAGAGTACGGCTTATCATCCTCAAATGGATGGACAAAGTGAGCATGCGATTCGGACTTTGGAAGGTATGTTAAGGGCGTGTGTGATTGACTATGGTGGTAGATGGGGTGTCTACCTACCATTAGCTGAGTTATCTTACAACAATAGCTATCATTCGAGCATTCAGTATGCTTTGTTTGAAGCCTTGTATGGGAGGAAATGTAGATCGCATGTTTTATGGGCAGAGATTTGAGAAAGTAGTTTGATTGGACATGAATTTGTGCAAGAAATGACTGATAAGGGAGTGTGATCAAGGAAAAGTTCAAAGCGGTGAGAGATCGTCAAAGGAGCTATGCTGGTAATAGGCGTAAGCCATTAGATTTCGAGGTATGAGATCATGTGTTGTTAAAGGTGTTGCCTTGGAAGGGCGTGATTTGTTTTGGGAAGAAAGGAAAGTTAGCACCGAGGTATGTAGCACCATTTGAGATCCTTGAAAGGATTGGCTCTATAGCTTATAGGTTGAGGTTGCCCGAGGAGTTGAGTAGTGTACATGACACATTCCATGTGTCGAATCTGGAAAAAAAATATTTGGCGGATGCTAATCTGCATGTGCCTTTTTTTGAGGACTGTTTGGATTAGTAACCGTGTAAGTAAGAGGTTAAATATATTAGCAAGAATGGTGGTAGTAAGGTCCATTTTAGGCTCTAAGCGAGGGTCTTTAGGGACTTCACGTAAAATTGGAGGTATCCACACTTGTTCGTTGAGGCAAGGAGATATCATTGGGGAGTTTATAGTTAATGTTTGGGACGTAAAGGTTTCTTGTAGACCTAGTAGCCCTTAGAGTGTTTGTGTGATTTTGGTTATAAAGTTATTTAGAATAACTCGAAGTCTGAGCTAATTTTTCAAAAATGTTGGCTTTGTAAAACTTATAACTTGGGTTCAAGGATAGAGTTCTTGTTTTGAGTTGCGAGGGGGGGACCGGGGTTGTTAAATGACGTTGTTACGACCTAAGGTTTTTAACGAGTCTCCTCGATGACGTGCGAGGTTCAGTGTAGGATGTTTACTTTTCGTTTGGAGGGTTATTGCTGCTTATGGTACCCTTTGTAGGCAGGCAAGTGGTTAGCAGTAAGATATCTGGGAAGTTAGATGAATTTCAACGTGTAATTTGATGTTAACATGGGTATGGGAGGACTACTTGAAAGATAAGTATCCCCATTTATTGTTTGGTAATGACAGAGTTGAACCTTTTGGTTAAAGGAGGGGATACTGTGACAACCATGACTTGAGCAGGTTAGTCAAACTATTAGTGTTGACTTATGTATCTGTTGCAATGAATAGGTTATGTGTTATATGTGTTTATATGTGTTTATGTGTGTTGTGTGGGATATGTGAGATTTGATAATCAATCCATTGAGCGTGATCGTCTCATTGGGATTGGATTTGTGTTGGATTTTGTCGAGTTCATTTCGTTCACTTTTAGTGACAAGGAAATGATTTTGGTGATTGAAGCGGTTTCGCGTTAATTGTGTAAGTAATTATACGTATATGTATTTTTGTGTTAGTAATATTAGGATAAGATTAGGTTCTAGTAGTTAGAATATGAAAGAAATGAAATTTCTATTTTTGGAAAGTTAGGGTTAATAAAAATAAAAAGTTATTTATTTTTAAAAGTCTAGTAAATTGCGTTTAAGCAAAAAGGTATGCGCAAGCAAGCTAAGGTTTTTATAAAAAATTAAGACAAGATTTTTAAATGTTTTTAAAAAAAATATTAAGTAATTAATAGATAAATAAAAAAATATATATATATATAAATAAGGCCAATCGGCCGGTTTTTAGGATAAAAGAAAAAAAAAGAAAAACATATCTTACTCTAATTAAAATTGGTAAAAGATATCTATCCTAAACCTTCTTGTAAACCTTATAAATACTAAAAACCCTTCTTTAATTGTCCCGGCCGAATTTTATCAAAGGAGGAAGAAGATTTTTTTTTCTTTCAAGTTTGGTGATTTTTTTGTTCAAGATTCAAAGATTTAAGGTATAAATTATAATCTTTTGATTTAATTATCATTAGAAACATGTAATAATTCTTATGAGGATAATTAGCGGTTTTCATAAATTCTATAATTAATGATATAATAAACATGTTTAATGATTAGGGTTTACATAGGGATTCATATGGGTGTATTTCGTTAGGTTTAGATCGCGTTAGAATTTGATTTAAGATTGGGAAGGAATTTCGGGCTGTTGTTGTTTGGCTGATATCTCATTCGGATAGTAATAGTTTTGGTCAAAGTTTCTAGTACCTATGATGTTGCTCAGAGAGTCTAGTTTCTCAGAACATCCGGCCTCGAAGGTTTTTGAGGTTGGGAAGTCATTCAAACGTTGGTTACAAGAAAAGTTGTCAAAGAAGTAAATACAGGTCAGATTTAGATCAGATTACGAGGTATAAAACCCCTACTTAAAATTCGAATTTAGCTTAGCCCTTCTACAATAGTATATTTCTATGTGTATATTAAAAATCCCCCAAAGGAGAGCTTCTGATTTGGAGTCTAAGTATGGTTTTTAGGTCCAAACCTTTTAGTGTGCAAACATATCCGAATTGGGACTGTTTTGAAGTTTGATTTTCTTAGGAGGTATCTTGTGCATGGTAAATCGGTTCTGGGAATTATTGAGGTTAGTTAATATACTCATAAATGAACATAGGTGATTTTTGGTATGAATTATGGAGGTCAGTAAGTAGAGGTTTTGAGTACGTTAAGTCACGTTAAAATTCTGCAGTTTTGAACAAATTGTGACTAACTAGTGAAACTTGTTAACGAAGTGGTTAAAGTTGGGATTTTGGTTTTTTTATTTTTGTTCGGCGGTGACCCATGGGGTTAATAGAACACCTTATACATCCATCATATGATTGTTACATGTGCATTAAGCTTTTGGCTTAGTAGCGTGTAACACGAGTTATTTTGTTGTTTAGATTTGTGCTAGTTGTTTGTGAAGCTTTTTGTTGGAATCTTTTGGAAAGCTAAGCAAAGGTGAGTTTCATAGCCCATTTTTCTCATGTTATTTTGGGGTGAGAATGATGCTTGTTGTCGTGTTAAAATATTTTTAAGCTTGTTGTGGTTATGTGTATTGGATCGTGGGCACGTTCCGTCCCGTTGCATTATGATATGATATGTTTGGTATTGTGGATCCCAATATGCAAAATGAGGTTTGGCGGTGATAAGACTGCGTGAGCTAATATGAGGCCATGTAGCGCACATATGAATTTGGTATGATTGTGGATCGTGGGCACGTTCTGTCCCGTTGTGGTTAATTGGTGTCATGAATTGTTTTGGTAATTGCAGCAGCTAATTGAAAGTTTATTTTAGGATATTGTTGTATGTCGTAAACCTATGATTCTCGCTCAAACTTTATGTTTGACTTTTGTAAGCATCATTTTTAGGTGAGCTTAATGGTGCCTAGAATAGAGCGAAGTGGCGAGAAGAGACGTTTAGGGCAGTGCTTGGAAGTTTCTTTATGCTTTTGTTTGAATAATATGCCGTTTGCATGTTTATTTGGATTTTGTTTTCCATGTCATTTATTGACGAGAATCTTTTCTCATTAATAAAATATACCATCAGGTTTTGGTATTTTTTTATGACTCTTGTCTCTTTGCTTTACTTAGTTTTCATTTTAGTCTTCTCGATTACGACCCCATGTGTTGATGATATCCATTCTTGTTTACGCCTCGCGTTTCCGCCTTGGCGGGGTGTGACAAATATGTTTTTAGTGAGTCAAAACCTAAGTCTGTTAGTAAACCACTTATTGAAGACTGGATATTTGACAGTGAGGATGAGAATGAGACTGAGTTTAAGTCTAAACAGAGAAAACCTAGTTTTCCTAAAGTAGAATTTGTTCATCTAATGAGCATGTGAAATACCTAGGGGTGTCTGTTGAGAACGGTAGATAATAATAAGCAAGCTAAAATACTTTAGGAAAAACGTCAAAGTCCTAGAGGGTAAACAAGAGATAAACTAGATTATTAGATGACTATAAATTATGTAAGTAATTTGAGTTTTAAAAATAAAGCTTGCAATTGTATGTGGCAGTTTTTTAACCATTTAATCAAAGATTGTGATTTTTATGAAAAGAAAATGGTGGAAAAACCTGTATGGAACAATGCTAGTAGGGTGAATCACCAAAAGTCTCGAAGGTTGACTCACCCTCATCTAAAAGGAAATTTTGTTCCAAAAGCAGTCTTACTGAAATCTGGCTATAAAATACTTAATACTGCTAGGCAAAACTCTTTAAAAGCAGCAGTATCAGTTAATATTGCTAGACCAATTAATAATGTCTACCTAAGACCAACAATGAATAGTGCAAGGACAGTATCAAATGTTTTTAATAGAGCACATTCACATGTTAGAAGGCCCTTTAACAAGTTTACAACAAATAAGAACAGTAATTTAAATGAAAAAGTTAATACTGTTAGAAGAAATGTTACTACTGTTGGGTCAAAAGCAGTAGTAAGTGATAATAAGGGAAATGAGGCTAATGCTGTTAAGGCCTCAGCATGTTGGGTTTGGAGACCAAAGCAAAAAGTTTTAGACCATGTCTCCAGACACATTGGTGCATCAATGAACTTTAAAAGATTTAACTATGTTAATGAATAAGGCAGATCCAAGTCTGTAATGGCTTGGGTCCCCAAGAGAGCCTGATTCTCTTACTTTTTGTACAGGGCAATCCACGGCTAGAATTATAGGAAAAAGGAGTAATTGATAGTGGATGCTCTAGGCACATGACTGGAAACAAGTCCTACCTCTCAGATTATGAAGAAATTGATGGTGGATTTGTTGCCTTTGGAGGAGATCCCAAAGGAGGTAAAATCACTGGTAAAGGTAAAATCAGTATAGGTAAATTGGATTTTGAAGATGTGT
Source organism: Tanacetum coccineum (assembly GCA_026074375.1). Taxonomy (NCBI): domain Eukaryota; kingdom Viridiplantae; phylum Streptophyta; class Magnoliopsida; order Asterales; family Asteraceae; genus Tanacetum; species Tanacetum coccineum. Next base: position 37,899 of record BQNB010004562.1, on the reverse strand, counting down.
ACTTTGTTAAGGAGCTTAAGTTTAACCTTTTTAGTGTCTCACAAATGTGTGACAAGAAAAACAGTGTTCTTTTTACAAACATTGAATGTGTTGTTTTGTCTCTTGACTTTAAGCTACTTGATGAAAATCATGTCTTGCTTAGAGTTCCTAGAAAAGATAACATGTACAGTGTTGATTTAAAGAATATTGTCCCTTCAGGAGGTCTAACTTGTCTCTTTGCAAAGGCCACATTAGATGAATCTAATCTTTGGCATAGAAGGCTTGGGCATATAAATTTCAAAACTATAAATAAACTAGTTAAGGGAAACCTTGTAAGAGGTTTACCTTTAAAACTTTTTGAAATTAATCAAACCTGTGTTGCTTGTCAGAAGGGAAAGCAACACAGAGCCTCTTGTAAGACCAAAATAGTCAGTTCAATCAGCCAACCTTTACAAATGTTGCATATGGATTTATTTGGCCCAACATTTGTAAAGAGTCTAATGAAAAAGATGTATTGCCTAGTTGTCACAGATGACTATAGTAGGTTTAGTTGGGTTTTCTTCTTAGCCACTAAGGATGAAACTAGTGAAATCCTTAAAACATTTATTACAGGCATAGAAAATCTAATAGACCTTAAGGTGAAAGTGATCAGATGTGACAATGGGACTGAATTCAAGAATAAGGTCATGAATCAGTTTTGTGAAATGAAGGGTATTAAGAGGGAATTTAGTGTTGCTAGGACTCCACAACAAAATGGAGTAGCAGAAAGGAAAAATAGGACACTAATAGAGGCTGCTAGGACTATGCTAGCTGATTCAAAATTGCCAACAACTTTTTGGGCTGAAGCAGTTAATACTGCTTGTTATGTCCAAAATAGGGTGTTAGTTATCAAGCCTCACAACAAGACCCCTTATGAACTTTTTCTAGGTAGAAAACCTGCCTTAAGCTTCATGAGACCATTTGGGTGTCCTATTACAATCCTTAATACCATAGATCACTTAGGCAAGTTTGATGAAAGGGCTGATGAAGGGTTCTTTGTAGGATACTCTACTAATAGCAAAGCATTCAGTGTATTCAACAGTAGAACTAGGATAGTAAAAGAGAACCTGCATGTCAAGTTTAGTGAAGAAACACCTAATATTGCAGGAAATTGCCTAATTGGCTTTTTGATATAGATGATCTAACAAAATCTATGAATTATGAGCCAATTGTTGCAGGGAATAAATCTAATGGTATTACAGGTACAAAAGCATGTGAAAATATAGGTAATTCTAGAGTGGAGACAGTACCTGGAAAAGATTACATATTGCTACCATTTTTGACTCAAGATCCACCATTCTCTTCTAGTTCAAAGGATTCTCCTGATGCTGGATTCAAATCATCAGGGGAGGAGGAAAAGAAGGATGCTGAACATCTAGAGAATAAAGATAATGAGGTGCCAAATAGCAGAGCATAGAGGTTATTTCTATGAGCATGATGAAAAAGGTTTGAAAGTGTTAACATTATAACAATATTAATACTGTTAGTTCAACTGTTAATACTGCTAGCATAAAAGATAATGCTATGGATGAGAATATAGTCTATGGATGTTTTGATGATCCAAATATGCCTAATTTGGAAGAAATTGTCTATTCAGATGATGATGAAGATGTTGATACAGAGGCTGACATGACTAATTTGGATACACATATCCTGGTTAGTCCTACTCCAACTACCAGAATTCACAAGGATCATCCACTTGAACAAATCATTAGAGATATACATTCAGCACCTCAAACCAGAAGAATGACAAATAGTGTGACTAACCATGGTATATTTAGTTCAGTACAACAGAGGATCAACCATAAAGATTTTCATAATTGTCTGTTTGCTTGTTTTCTATCACAAGTAGAACCCAAGAAGGTAATTCAAGCTTTGACAGATCCAAGCTGGATAGAAGCAATGCAAGATGAGCTTCTACAGTTTAAACTGGTTAGAGGTTTTAGGACTTTAGTTGAATTTACCATATGGACAAGAGGGATATACCCAACACAATGAGATCTACAGAAAGAACAAGAAAGATGAAAGAGGTATTGTGGTTAGAAACAAGGCAAGGCTGGTTGCACAGGGTTACACTCAAGAAGAGGGAATAGATTATGATGAGGTTTTTGCTCCAGTTGCTAGGATTGAAGCAATTAGGCTATTCTTAGCCTATTCCTCATTCAAAGACTTTGTTGTGTATCAGATGGATGTGAAGAGTGCATTTCATGTTTATGGCAAGATTGAAGAGGAAGTCTATGTCTGTCAAAGACCTCCAGGGTTTGAAGATCGATCCTGAGGTTCCCTTGACAGAGTTTATAAGATAGAAAAGGCACTATATGGTCTACATCAAGCTCCTAGAGCTTGGTATGAGACTTTATCTGCCTATTTATTGGATAATGGATTTCAGAGAGGTCAGATAGATAAGACTTTTTTCCTTAAAAGAGTCAAAGGTGATATTATACTAGTTCAAGTATATGTAGATGATATCATTTTTGGATCTACTAAGAAGAGTTTATGCACTGAGTTTGAGAAATTAATGCATAAGAAGTTCCAGATGAGCTCTATGGGTGAGCTTACTTTCTTCTTAGGACTACAAGTGACACATAAAGATGACGGAATTTTCATCAGTCAAGACAAGTATGTGGATGAAATTTTGAAGAAGTTTAGCTTTTCAACTGTGAAGACAGCAAGTACACCTATGGAGACCTCAAAGCCTTTGATGAAGGATTAAAATGCTGAAGATGTTGATGTTTACTAATGTGTTATAGTGTAGGTTGTTTTTTATATGATTAAAGTTTTAAATTTATATTTTGCCGACTCAACCAAAAACAACACTTTAACGACCAGTGTACCCGATTGGTAGTAGTTTCGTGGTAAGTAGGGTGTCGGTCACTGAGAGTGAGGTTAAATCTATCAATTTAATTAATATCTTGGTTATCTAATCTATGTTAATTCTATTCTAATCATATGTTAAACCTATGTCAGTCTAAATCCTAATTCTAATGGAAAAGGGGGGTTTTCAACCTAAGCGACTGTCACGGTTAGATTGGTGACTACAATCAATTCAAGAAACTGTTACCCACGCAAGCTAATAACAATAAGCTTAAAAGAGCAGTTCAAACCTTATATAAGAAAACTATATTAACCATTATTAATCCGATTAGAATGTTGGTTTGTTTATTTAGTGCAATGATTTCTTCTCTCGAGGTGGCATATCATTCTTAAGACTTAGGCGTACATCATCTAAGACCTAGACACATTAATTTCTGTCACATATTAAAAGCTATTACGCGTTCAGCATCCTTATTTGCTGATTATAATCTATCTTAGGGATTAAAGCAATGGTGATCTTGTTAAACCCTAGCTCATAGAGACTTTACCCACTTACCGCTTAATGGCAATCTATACACTAGTAGTCTACTTGTCCAACTATCCAATAGAATCAGAATGTTATTTGTTGAATTATCTAGGTCACCTGCTAGTCAACAGGATCAATAAACCATTGGCAATATCCAATTAACTAGTTAAGCCCGAAGCATATCCTAGACACAGACTTAGAAGGACAATATTTGTGTAACTATTATTCTAGGTGTATAAATTACTATATGGAGAGCTATCCCAGACTCTAGATCCGCTTGGTCCACTTAGCTAGATCCAGTTGAATGATAGGTCGCATACAAAAGCGCGTAAACAAGTATAAATTGATAAATATAAACAAGCATACAACTATAAATCAAGAAATCTATATAAACAAATACCAAACATTCAGATCTTCATAATAATGGCTAATACCTGTAACACCCCCATTTTTACAATATAGTAGCGGAAGATAATCTGGGGTATTACTTCATGGATACAACAATCATAATCATAGAAAACAACTTTAAAAGAGACGTTGTTGGAAAAATTTAGTTATCATTCATTATATTCAGAGTTTTTACAAAATGCAGGTCCCAAAATCTAAAACATCATGTTTGAATGATAACAGTTCAGCCATCTTCGAGTCCATGCCACTCCGTACCGCAACTTGCTCAATTACTTGAGATAAACATGCTAAAAAGTCAACACAAAGGTTGAGTGAAATTCATAGGTTTGAAATGTAATAGTTGAATACAAGTTATAGTCTAAAGTCTGGTATTGCATGGATAATTATCATGCGAAGAACCGTATTATATGGGAGAATAGTATTTTACCCTAAACTCATGAATCAATAAGAGATATTAAAGAGATATTTAGATATTACCCAAAGAGACATTAAAGAAATATTGGGAGATATTACCCAAAGAGACATTAAAGAAATATTGGGAGATATTACCCAAAGAGACATTAAAGAAATATTGGGAGATACTACCCAAATAGATATTTCCATGTACCTAGGCAATAATATATCAGGATAGCATATAGTTTAGCATAACACTTGCATTTATGATTTTATAGTAGGTGTCACGGGTTTATAAGATATGTGAGATTATGAATTCATTAAGTCTTTGAAAAGTAATCACATTGTTATGAGTATATAAAAGAGTTTGTAATAAGCATGTATCCCCCTCGCGGGTTTTTGAAAACATTATAGAGATTGAAAAGCGAGGCTATGAATCTCACCTGATATGTAGATGTAATAAATATTCCAAAATGAAAGCTGACGACCTTATCACAATCTTAACGGGGATAGTTGATATAGCAAAATGATAATAAACAGCCACGTCACACAACCTGAGTAGAATATGTCAAGTCTTAGGAAGATTGTACTTTAGAACTTTGGTTTTAAGAGTTATGAGTTTGATTGAAGAGTTTGGAATTATTGTATCACCGTTCGGGCCATCATATGTTAGAAGCCATTCTATAAACGTTTGAGGAGCGAGGGCACTTTAAATCGTAAACCCAACCACTCAGTCAGAACGTAATATCGAGATGGAACATCTTAATATGAAGCTCCCTAGTATTGTGATACGATATCATCGGTTTTTAAGCATTTTAATCAATATCTGGAAACGTTAAGCACGAGGAGCGTTAATTAAAGTTATGTTTTGAGAGGTTTTGAACACGTTTTTATACTTTTTCAAAATGTTACATTTTAGACCTTGGGGTTTGAAAAACTGCAAATAGGTCCTTGGAGTTTGCATTTTTACGACTTTGGTCCTTCAACTTTTATTGATATACAAAATAAACCTTGGACTTTGAAAAGTGATATAATATACCCTTGGAGTTATAACTTTGATAAAATGACGTTTTCAGCCCTTTTAGTTATAAGTTTCCGAAAGTTACGATATATACCCCTTGCATGGATTATAATTACAAAATATGTCCAAATTGCCATGCAAGCTTAATTTAACATTTCATTAGACATTTATAAGTTATAATAAACCAAAATATGAAGATTTAATGCAACGCAAGTTCAAAATAACGATTCGTTAAGCTAGGAAGCAAAACGGGTCAAATTAGGGTTTCAAAACGTAAACGCACGGGTTTTAAGTTCAAATTCCTTATTATATCATTAATGTAGTATTTGAAATTAATTAGGCTTAATGCTAGGATGATTTCTATCAATATGTAACCATTTATACCATTTGTTTATGGAAAACGTGAAATTAGGGTTTCGGGTGTACGGTTTTGGATCAAAATGGAAAATGAGCATGAATTGGGTTATGAAACTTTAACAAGAGTTTATTTAGGATCATATGAACATTATAAACATGTAGGAGCAGAAGTAGAACATCCAGAACCTGGGTTTGAGCTTCAATGATCAAGAATGGTGGAAATGGGTCATTTCGGGCAGTATTTCCACTCGTACGCCTTGTATCTTATTCCTGGGGCTTCAAATCTTTAGGCTTCACTTCTTAGACCTTATTTATGATCCTAGGATCATAAGGGAGCAAAGGATTGCTGCCTAATGGGTTATAGAAAGATGAAGGTGGGTGCGAGTTGTATGAAGGTTCATTAAGGACCCTGTTTATAGGTTAAAACTTCACTTGGTGATTATAGGAAGCTAAGATAGCTTATGGTTCTGATATGGGACTGGTCTTGACACATAGAGGGTCTAGTTAGGGAGGTGTATAAGCTAGAAAATGAAGTGTGGAGGTCTAGGAAAGTAGCTTGAATGTGTTGGCTTGTTTCTTTGATGCCGCGGCTGAAGTAAGCAAAAACAAGGCCATGTGCTTCTCAAATTTGACCAAGGATTGGTCTAAGTAGGTGCATAAGCTGATTGAAGGTTTCTAGAAGAGTTCTTGGGTGGTCATTTGTACATGGTAGCAATTTAGAGGGGTTAAAATGGTCATAGAAGCAAACCGGGTCTATTTTGGGTTCGACGGGTTCTTCAAAGGTTTTAACAAGGTACATTGTGTTATAAATGATTAAGGAATGATGAAATAGGTTGTTAAGGTCTGGGATTAAAGTAATTAGCAAAGATTAGCAATTCGTTTGGGTTAAAACGGATTAGAATTGAAGAAATGGGAGTACGGGTTCAACTAGGGCTCGTTTAGGGTTTTCTTGACTTTCTTGGCTTATATTTTGCATACTCTTGATTAGGAATGATGGAATACAAATCCTAGGGCTTATATAAAGTATTATCAATGAAGTTTGGTCGTTGGTTTAAGTTAAAATGGGTTGAAATTGAGAAAACGGGTCAAAGTTACAATTAGGGCATAATTAGGGTTTTCTGGATTTGTTAAGGTTTTCTAGGCTTTGATTTCTTGTACATTGCCAAGTTAATGATAGATAATGATTTGTAAACTCATTTTATGAGTTTATAATGGCCCTTGGTTGGTTATTTGGGATTAGAATGGTTTAAAACAAGTAAACGGGTTAAATGAACCAATTAGGTACATTTAGGGTTTCTAGGATATGTTTTACGTACAAGTGAAGTAAAATGATGAAGTAATGATGAAATAATGATTGAATAGGATTGATATGATTGTAAAATAAGTTATTACAACTTAATTGAGTGTTGGTTTGGGTTTACAATGGATAAAAGCCAAGAAACAGGTCATGGTTTAGAAACTAGCTCGGTTTTAGGGTTTAGGGTTTTGAATTAGGGTTTTGAGTGCAAAAAGATGTATGAAAGCTTATGAATAGAATATTTAGGGTTTATACATTGTAGAATGAGTGTAGTAGCTTGTACACAAGTGGTGGTGAAGAAATTAGAATGAAAATGGAGGTAAAACGGCTATTTTAGAGATCATGCTTAATGACTTGTACATTGAGCTTTTAGAGATTTGTACTTTGACTTGAAGAGATTTTATATTTCAAATGAGATATCATATTACTTGTACATATGCTTTAGTAGCTTGTGCATTCACTTTAGGGGTTAACCCTTCCATGAGATTAGGGTTTAGGGCATCCGATAATGGTTTAAAGCCCATTTTGATATGATGTTGCAAATGGTACCTTTTAGGAATAATGTACCTTGTAATAATGATATTATGATATTGACTTGATATGTTATGATGTTTGCTTGACATATATGAAGATAGGATTGCCATACGTAGGTTGTCTAGGTGGCTGTTAAGCTCGTTTTCTTTAGTTAGTCATACGGAGATATTTAAGTAATGTATTAAAGCGAAAAATTTCCCCGTACAAATTGTGATAATAGTTTAATCTTTAGCCCTTGGGAACGACCTTGGATTTATCAAATCCTACATTACACACGACCGGATACTTTTCCCATTAGTGCATGTGTAGATCATAGGTAGACGAGACCTTATAAATTTAAGACTAGATCACACGCATCAATGACCTTTCGTTCATACCATTCACTCGGTTCTTATAAATAAATTCTCACACACTTTTCATATTTAAAGAGAATGCAAATAAATTTTCACATATATATCTTAATACATAATACACCCGAGCCATCCTCCTCTCTCCAGCCACCCTTTTAACCAACGACTTCGCAACAGTATATCGGTTCTAAAGCTCCACTTCAACAAATGTTATATGTTATAATTAATATGTTTATATAACTTAAATAATGTTTGCAATTAAATATATATCAAATTTAAGATAACTAATAACATTTTTTAAATAGTTTAAAGATGTCAACTTTTTGACGGGGACATGTCATCGCCAATGGCAAAACCACGTCATTAGTTTCATTTAATTACTTGCTAAACTGTTAAATAAATACATAATTTAGTGGTCAACGTTATAGTCAACGTTGTAGTCAATCTTTTGGCAAGGATATGTCCACGTTGAAAGTTTGGCGGGACAAATGAGAGGGAAATAAATAAACTACAACAAATGGTATAAAATACTCAACAATAGTTTACTTTTTGGCAAGGACATGTCTTCGCCATTCGAACAAAAATTCTTACTTTTTTGACAAAGTCAAAGTTTTAAACCAAGTTATTTTTTCATTTAGAAACTTTTGGCGAGTATATCGTGTCCTCGCCGATACTTTCCTCACCCGTCCTATTTAAGAATCAATTTTTCCATGCAAATGAGATCTAAGAACGCATAAAAGTGTTACAAAAGCATAAGAAGGCTTATTTGAGGCTACTAAACACAAACCCACACCTAAACGCACTGATTTCACATGTTTCGCACAATTCAAACTATCAAGAATCAAGATATCTAACTAATTTTCTCGCCAATAAACCGCCATTAAAATTCCATTAAAAGCTTTAATTCTCAACTAAAAACTGTCCTATTTTCTAAACCATTACTATATTCTAGACCAGCTCTTCATTCCCATCTTTTGATACTAGTTTTATTACATCCCCAGTAGTTTTGATGTTTTGTCAATGACGTTATTTTGGCGCCAAAAACAGAATTCAAAATTTCCAGTGTAGATTGATCAATTGATTCATATTCTAGTGGTTTAGATTCAATTCCTAGTTTTTCAAAGCCTGAATTTGTAGTTTTCTTCTGTTTTTGTTCAATTCAAAATGTCTAGTGTTAGAAAAAATGTAAAAAGACAAATTAGGGTTCCAAGCAAGCTTACGTATTCTGATTACGGTTTAGTGAATGGTAAAAAAAAAGAAGAAACAAAGTCTGAATGATGAGAATATGTGTAATGATAGCTTTGAAAGTAGTCAGGTGGATATTGGAGGGGAAGTGGATTTGGGCCAAATAAAGGTGAATTCAATGGTGGATGTAAAGAATGGAAGCCAAACCGAGGTGAATTCTGTACTGGTTGATAAAGTTAGGGTTGAGAATGTGAGCAATGAGGAAAGCTTTGTTAACTTAAAAACTGGTAAGGATAATGAAAAGGATAATATAGTGGGCTCTCAAGGAAGCAATAGTCAGAAGGGAGACAAAGAAGGTAGTAAGGTGTCCTATGCTAAGATTGTGAATAACAATAGTTTGGATAACAAATTGGACATTATTCTCACTGAAATTAATGAAGATGGTATATAAGTGGTAATTTTTGATGAAGAAATTGTTAGTGAAGGTAGTTAGAAATGGGAGTTGACAGTTTATGGATATTTTATGGGCTACAAGATGTCTTATCAAGAACTAAGGTACATTTTGTTTAGAATGTAGGGCAAATTTGGTCTTAAGAGCAAAATTCCTAATGGTAATGGTGTATTTTTGTTCAAGTTTAGAAATAATGAGGGTATTCAATTTGTAATTGAAATGGGACCATGGATGGTGAATGGTAAGCCTATGTTTATGCAAAAATGGGATCCATCTATGTCTTTGGATAAATCTGAACCTTCTAAAATTCCACTTTGGGTAAAACTTAGGAATTTACCTTTGGAAGCATGGACGACTATGGGCATAAGTGTTGTGGCTAGTAGGTTAGGTACTCCTCTAATAATGGATCAAGTAACTACTAGTATGTGTAAGGGTGGAACTGGTAGATTTGGTTTTGCTAGAGTGTTGATTGATGTGGAAGCTGTAAAAGGAATACCTGATAAAGTTGAGATTTTATATAAGAATAGGGATGGTATGGTAACTGGTAAGAAAAGTGTAGATGTTAACTATGATTGGGCCCCTCAAGTATGCTCTTTTTGTAAGGTGTTTGGACATCGTGATAAAATTATGTGAAAAGACCTAAATATGTAGAGGAATTTATGGAAATTGAAAGAGAAGAATTGAGGAAGAAACATGAAAATGAAGGATATGAGCATGTTAGATATAAAAAGAAAGTTAGGAAGAAAGAGAATCCTAAAGGTGAAAAGAAGATTAATAATGAAGAATTTAAGGCAAGAAGGTGTACAAACTAGTGGAAAAAGTAGGCAATAATGAGGGAGATACAAGTGGTAATGATGTTGTAAAAGAACATTTGGTGGACAAAGAAAGCCCCAAGACTGACTGGAAAGTCCAAAATGATATTATCAATTGTATAAGAAAGAGTGCTAATAAGTTTGTTGTTTTAGAAGAAAAAAATGAGAATGAAAATATGCCTGTGAGGGAGAATGAAATTGAAGAAGAAGTGATAGATGTATATGATGAGACCTCAGGATCTAAAAGGAAAATGGCCCAGAAGGATATAGGGTCTAGCTATGTGGAAATTTTGAATAGAACAAGTAAAGGGGGAGCTGGACTTTTTAACTTATATGGATCTAAAGATTGCAGCTTGGAATATTAAAGGGTTAGGCAAGGGTAGTAAATTAAATGTTGCAAGGAATTTGATTACTGATGAGAATTTGAGTATCTATGCAGTTTTGGAAACAAGAATGAAAGGTAACAAGATTAAGGAGATAGGAAATAGAGTGTTTGGCAAATGAAATTGGTATGATAATGCTATTGAATGTAGCAGGGGATGCAGAGTGTTAATTGGTTGGGACAATGAGAAGATTCAAGGTGGGATAGTACATGCTTCTGATCAAGCTGTTATATGCTTATTTGAAATTCAAAGTTCTAAACAAAGGTTATTCTGCACTTTTATTCATGCTGAGATTAGTGGGAAGCTAAGGAAAAAGTTGTGGATAGACTTGTTGATGCGTAATTTCTTTTAAATAAAAACTATGTCAGGTTTTACATTTATAAAACCCTAACTACCTTGACTATTCCTACGCACTAAAGAGCAGTGTACCCTATCGTATATAGTGTAGTGATTGGTAAGTACGGGTGTCGACCCAAAGAACGGTTTGTGTCTCTAATCGTCTAATTGATTTTATTATTCTACCTAAGAAAGCAGGAAATAAAGCTTGATTTAGGTTGCTGAATTAATTGTGGAGTTGTTTTGGTGGTAAGCCTAGCTTGTCGAAAAGGGAGTTGGTATAGTGGCGGACAACTAGAAAGGAAGAACGCAATTAATTACTATGATCTCCTGTGTAATGTTTACCCGCAATCTAAATGCCACTTATCTTATGAGATACTTTTAATCCTAAACAGGTGGTCTCCTCATTAGCTAGTACTCTTAACAAAGTATTAAAATTAAGGGATCACCTTTATGGTCAAAGCTGAACCACCAATGAATATTGGTCTTTCAATTAGAGAATTCAAAACGCTTGAGTGAAAAGGGTATCTTTACACTCAGATTCTCACAACCTTAACTTAATACAAATACAGGGCACAAGGTTCATTTAAATGCACTACATAAAATAATAAAGAAAGGGATAAACGACGGGATCATTAATTAATAGTCAAAAAGATAATTGCATAATTAAAAGCCAAGAACAAATATTAAAGCACAAATAATAACATAACAACAATAAATTAAACCGCATGATCTGTTCAATCAAAATAATAATAGAATTAAATTGACCATAATAAATTGAAGTATTAATACAAATTGTGTCGAATTAATACTCTCGATCCCCTAGTCGAACGCCATGGCAAACCCCGAAGGGTTTGCCCTATACCACTAGCTGCGAATACCTTTTACCTTTTTTTTGCGGCTGTACCCACCGAATAGGAATGTCATCTTTATGCCATTATTAGACTAATTATAAAAACTTAATCAATTTTGCGCAGCTTTAGTCCTTGTGATGAGTCATACTTTACGCCGTAATTGATTTGGTTACAACGTAACCTCACCGACGTGGTTACGCCGTAAACTTTCTGACGTTACGCCATAAACTTCTGACGCGGCTTTGCTTCTTTATGTGATAAAATTAGTTACGGCGTAACCATATCACACGTTACGCCGTAACTCTTAAGCAACAACAATATAATTTCCATAATAATATTTTACGGCGTAACCATATGGGACGTTACTCCGTAATGCCTCGTCAGCACCGAATCTTCGTATTAAATAATGGATTACGACGTAACCCTGCGGGACGTTACGTCGTAATGTCTTCAAAGCTTTCAAATCTTTATAACAAATGATTAATTACGGCGTAACTCTTGTTGACGTTACGCCGTAACTTCTTCGTCAGCACAATTCCATATGTGATAATAGGGTACGGTGTAATCCATGGTGTCAATTACTCCGTAACTCATGAACACTGAGGATTTTGATATAAAAAACCGTTTTTCTCGCATCTTTTCCGTTCCATTGCCCAAATGACCTAAAATACAAAATATTAACGAATTAAGTACCAAAACGATATAAAGCAATGCAATAAACGCGGGAATTCGATATGAAAAAGTATTAAATATTTGATGTTATCAAATATCCTCCTACTTGACTTCTACTTGCCCTAAAGTAGAACCTTTTAAATAATTTTCAAAAAGATATTTTCCTAGTTATCCAGGAAGATATGAGGTTAAAAATTACCTATACCAGAAAATTCCAAACCGAGCACCTCACAAAAGGATAAACGAATCACACTCATACTATTACTAGTCTATGTGTTTCATTTTTGGTGATCACTCAACTGCTCAGTCATGGAGAGTATTCTATCATAATCTTGGCCAAGATACTAATCTCCACCACTAGAGTCTAGATGCAACTGTTTAAAAAGTCAAATGGGTTGACACAACACAAAGGTTTACGAGGTGAATCATTCTCTAAATACAATCTTTACCAAAAGCATTACACCAACAAGGGTGACGAAATCACACATACACACATGTAACGACGGATAAGACATGTATGATTGCTCTATCCCTTATTCGAGCAAAACCAAAGGTTAGGATAGAGAATGATATAAGGTAGGATAAAGACATGGGATACACATTTAATGGGTGTTAAATAAAGACACAAAACAAATAGTTTCCTAAGTCCATAAATCACTGGTCGCATTCAAATTCTATTAGGCAAAAACGAGGGTCAAGAGTCAAGGGGTCTTCATAATACACGAGTTAATGCGTATGAAATATAGTGTAATGCCTCATAATCACCATAACTTAGGCACGAAAGTTACATTAACTCGGCCTTCATTAACAAAGAGCAAAAAAACTATGTGCTAATTTTTTTAAAATTTGGACCAAATTAGCACATAATCTCATTAAATACCTCATTTCTATCTCCTTCCCCCCACTTGAGATGTATAATACCCTTATTGTACATATAGATTTATACTAGAAAGGAGAGATAGAAATGTCATGGGTTTATAAAAACTACCCGTTTATAGAGACGGAATCATCGCCAGTTGGACAAGGCGGAAATACTAACACAATACAACATAGAAGCTGATTTATAATAATGATCATCTACTAAACACTTGCTTGCATCCTCTTTATTCTATTCTTTTTTTGCTGCAAGACAAGGATACAATAAATCATAATACAGACACATATATACATGAGCGTCCCCCCACTTGAGATCAACTATCTTCAAAACCCGTCTTTTCGTCAAATACCCTCTATCTTACCTCGTAACTTCTACCAGGGAAACTCAAAATTAACCAGCAACTCCCCGATCATGAACTAAGAAACTGCATGGTAGGCTAAGGCGATAGGTGTAACGAAACAATATTTATTGGGTTAAACACATGGAAAGGCTCAACAGAGTGTACTAGGGGTATCTTGCACTTATAATGAGTGCAACAAAGGGTTTAATAGGGGGATTGACTAATCAGTGTGAAAAGTCAATATACACAAACATAACAAGGATGGGCTATTTGGGTTTAATCCTAAAATTTGCCTTTTCTCACAGCTACACCAATTACACTAGGTGCAATGCTCATTATGGTGGTCTCGAAAAGATATACCAGGCCAAGTTCTAAAGTCTACTACAGCCACCGGCACACACATTTTTAATAAATTTATGTATAAGGGGAAAAACATAAAGGCTTATCCTCACATAATGGAATTATAAGGTAGGTGTGCTCAATATAGGCTTAACTAGTTAAGTAATGAAAAATATGTCAAAATTTTATTAATGAAACATTTTTTCAAAATAAAATAGAAAAATAAAGGCAAGTATAATCAAATGGGTGCTTATTTCTAATCCCTCCCCCCACTTGAGTCAAACATAAGCATATAAAATTTAAATAGGAAGGGTTAGAAATGGAACGGATTACTCCCTTGGATTTGCTTTGTGATATGAAGAGACAGCATGCTCTAAGCAATGCTTCAAGTCTTCTTCTTTGAGCAACATCCACCATCACATGCAACTTTTTCATCATCTTGTATAGCATTCAACTAGGATGGTTCAGGATGCTTCCTTGCAGCTCGATTAGTATCTAAGCACCTCATCCTGTGCATTACCTGAATAACTGCAAGAAAGACTAATACCAAAAGCATAAACCTTGATAAAAGCACAATAGCACAAAATATACAAACCTTTACAAAATAAACCTAACTCACTTTCGTAGGAATCACGGTTGCATTTAGCGTATGCAACAAGCCTTTTAAACCACGTGGTAGCCCAAGTGGACGAGTGAAGTCTCGTGAGGGTTTCCAGAGAATATACCCACAAAATTCATTTATCAATATACATGGTTTTATAAAATTTCAAATGATTTAATAATTTGCAGAAATGGATTACGGTGTAACCAATGATTGGATTATGCCATAATCATGTGGATGATCATTTCGAAATTGTTTAATTAAGTCTAGTTACGACGTAACCATGGAAAGGAATACGTCGTAACTTTAATGATTACAACGTAACCCAAATGGTTACGTCGTAATTGCTGCTATTGGTAGTAAATTTACCACACAATCACGTGGTAAAGTGACGTTCTATTTCGCCCCCTTGCTATTAGAACCTGCGAAACCAAGTAAGAAATATACAAAACCAACTAAACTACATAAATTGAAATGAGCTAAACTAAGGGATAGGTCTGGTTGTCTCCCGAGTAGCACTTTTCTTTTGAATAGAGTCTTTAAGTTAGACTCAAGCCTTTATCACAGGCGTATTTGGACATCTCAACACATGTCCAATCTTTATGTCATCATCTCAACTTGTTCATAATTTCTTATCTTGCAAACTAACAAACCAGTGCATCAAATGTGTATCAGAACATAAGAATACATATTTGGCAAATACTTGACTCATAAACACCACGTGAATAAAACATTAAGGTTGACATGCTTAATATTAAAACAGAGGCGGCATTACAAAATATTTTAAGGGTTCAAGCATTACCCAAACTATTTTTGGTGTTTCAGAACTAGTTTAGAGATATGTCGCAACAAGCACTACCAAGTTACGCCATAACCAAGTCTGAAATGATTTTTTATATTTCACACACGTTACGCTGTAACAACACTCAATCAATCATGCATTCACTTAGAAAAAAGGAGAAGAACAGAAGGTTCAAGCACACATATAAGCACAAACAAACACACACATATCAATCAAACAATCAAAAACAACAAAAACCATTCCCCGACAGCGGTGCCAAAAACTTGATGCGTAATTTCTTTTAAATAAAACTACGTCAGGTTTTACATATATAAAACCCTAACTACCTTGACTATTACGCACTAAAGAGCAGTGTACCCTATCATGTATAGTGTAGTGATTGGTAAGTACGGGTGTCGACCCAAAGAACGGTTTGTGTCTCTAATCGTCTAATTGATTTTATTATTCTACCTAAGAAAGCAAGAAATAAAGCTTGATTTGCGTTGCTGAATTAATTGTGGAGTTGTTTCGGTGGTAATCCTAGCTTGTTGAAAAATGGAGTTGGTATAGTGGTGGACAATTAGAAAGGAAGAATGCAATTAATTACTATGATCTCCTGTGCAATATGTACCCGCAATCTAAATGCCACTTATCTTATGAGATACTTTTAATCCTAAACAGGTGGTCTCCTCATTAGCTTGCACTCTTAACAAGGTATTAAAATTAAGGGATCATCTTTATCGTCAAAGCTGAACTACCAATGAATATTGATCTTTCAATTAGAGAATTGCCTTTTTTTTCTTTTTGAAAAACTTTAAAAACAAAGTTATAAATAAGCTGAAAACTAACAACTTTAAAACTTGAGATTATTTTTGAAAAGCTATAATAAGCTCAGAAAATGAGCTTAAAGATGACAGTAGCTTATCAAGCTTAAATGCTAAACTATTTGACCATTTTGGACAAAATAAGCTGATGAAAAAGAGTAATAAGCTAAAACAGGTAATAAGCTACACCTAATAAGCAATTGAGAACAAAAATAAGCAAGGAAAAAGACTTAAACTAAGCTAAATATGACAGAAATGCTAAAAGGCTTAAAACTTAACATTTTTAGACTAAAATTGCAAATAAGCCTAAATAAGCTCTACCCTAAGATAATTAAGCTAAAATTGATTAAAACTAACCTAATAAGCAGAACTAAACCTAAATTAAGCAAAAACAATAAGCAATAAGCTTAAATAAGCAAATAAGCTAAAGGGTCCAAACTGCAGGCAAACAGCCTAAGGGACCACTTTTGGGCTTATTTTTAAGCCCCTTAATGGATCCTTATGGCTTAGTGGGTTATATGAGCTTAAAGCTTGTCCAATAAGCTTCAGTAATCAGCAATTAAAAGATAGTTTGAAATTTAAATAAGCCAGGAAAAGTACAAATGAAAAGGGCTAGTTACACAAACTACTCATTTTTTTTTGTTTTCTTAAAAAGACTAATGGCAATAAGCAGGCCTAAAAATAAGCTAGAAAATAAGCTGAAAATATAAAATAAGCTAAAACAGCTCAAGCTCTATTTCTAAAGAGCTTATCCTATGAAAATTAGATCCTAAAACAAGCTTAAACTACCCTACATTGGCTAATGAAAATGGGCTTATACTTTGAAAAGAAAATTAAGAACACTTATGACAGATTGCATACCAAAACACAAATGCAAGCAAACATTTAAACTACCACTATCCTACTGCATTCTAAGGCATTACCAAGCATGGAAAAGACAAAAACTAGCACTTAATTAAATTCTAAGCACATAAGCTTTGATGTGAAGCCATGACAGGTTCAAACAATGGTTGCATTAAACTCTCAAATTGATTTTCAAACTTTAATAACTGAATTTAACTAACTTATACACTTAATTTAAGCTTATGGGAATTGACTAAAAGACCAAAGTAAAGTTTACATCCATTTTGACCTGTTTTGACCCTTAATCCAAACACCCCTTAAACTGGTTTTTAACAAAAATAAAAAGTAGTTTTAAGCAAAACTTGTTATAACCAGACTATGAATGGGTTAAAAACACATAAAGAAGCAAATATGACAGGAAAATAAGCACTAATAAGCTAGGATTAAGCAAAATGTAGCTAATAAGCAGTATAAGCAGTTTAAAAATATATAAAAAGGAAAATGGAAATACCTGCATCCAAAGCTAAATGGCTGAACCTATAAGCATTCAAGACCATTCTATAGCTTACTATAAGCTCTACAAACCCAAATAAGCCATCCAAAATTGATTATTCATCTTATAAGCTGATAACCCAAATAATTTCTTGATGAAACAGTAACTTTGCTAACACTTTCTTTGAGAAAATTTAAATGAATAAAACAGGTTGAAATAGCTTATTAGAGCTTATTGAATTGGCTTGTGGACATAAATTAGCTTGAGTACATAAAACTTAAAAAGCAGAATTTTGAGATAACTTAAAAACTTAAATCTTGCATTAATAAAAAGAGTACAAAGCTGGTATTAGAAAGACAATAATTTAAAGATAAGTAAACAGAAAAATAAAGACATTTTAAAATAAAATTAACTAAAAACTACACTACTCTCTTTATAAAGGAAAACTTAAACTATATATAGCCGAATAAGTTGTGATTATTGTGTTTGTTTGGTGAGAGAGTCCAAAGCTTCATTTAAACCCTTCAATTTTCTTGGTCATTAAGGTGTATAATCTGAGCCCTTCACTCTTTTGTCTTCTTTATTTGTCCAATGAGCTAACAAGGGATTGCCAAGGTGTAATTTGGGGTGTAGTGAAGTGGGGTGAGGTGGTGAGAGTGATGGTGACATTTTTGGAGGGTAGTTGCAGGGGTGAGTGTATTTGGGAAGATGGTGAATAGTGACAAAGGTTAGTGGCGGGAAAATAGGTTATCCTGTTTAATTTTGGCGCAGGGTGAGGAGTTTGGTGATTGGCAATTATGGTCCCTGAACCTATATAGTGCAATTGCAAGCATCGTCCTTGTATTTTTCATCTTTGGTCCCTGGAGTTAGGAGGATGTTTGCATGGTTAGTCCTTTTGGACTAACTATGAAAAGGGTTGAGGGCTAACGACAGTTAAGTGCTTTTAAGGGTTGGGCCGGTTTGTTGGGCCTGGTTATAAAGGGTTTTGGGTTTTTAAATGTTTAAGGCTTATAAGACTTTTATATAAAAGCTTAATGGGCTGTCCCGGCTCATTAAATGGGTACGGGTTGGCCCATTAACTTTTTCTTCGGTTTCGGCTCCGTCTTTGACTTTGACTTTTGTTAGGGTTGACTTTGACTTTTTGACTTTTGGCTCTGATTTTGACTTCTCTTCACGCTCTTTCCGTTCTCGTGCTCGGTTTTGTCGTTTTGGCTTTGATTTTGTCCTTTTCTTGGATATCCGTTTCCTGCACAATACAAATGCAAAACATACAAATACAATGTATTTTTGGTACGTTTTTGGTCATTTAAGTCTGGTTTTAATGGAAAATGGTATGTGTAATTAAGCACATACCAAAATCCCCCATACTAAATTATTGTCGTGTCCTCACGCAATGCTATAAGTAAGCACTTAGAAAACTAAGAATCTCGATCCCCCTCGACTAATTACCTCAAAAAGTAGCTAAGTGTTCATCATCCCCTTACCTTTACGATGTCCTAACACTAGATCCTTGAGATATCCGGAAAATTAAAATTATTACCTTAAGCCCCTACTAATTTAAGATAAATCCTAACTAAATACTAAGAAATAAGTTCCTATCCTTGATTCCTGACCTTTCTACAACTACCTCTAAATCTAAGGACCAATAGAATTGGGAAGTATGCCTAAAACTATCACCTCTTATAAACCTATTCCGACCTTATAAATATGTTCTACTTATACGTTTGCATCCTACAAAAAATACCCAAAGACCCTCCTATTTAATAAGAAAAAAATTAAAACTAAAGAAACCCTCTTAAGCCTATAGATTAACCTTCTATTATCCTAAGCCTAATCCTACCCCCTGTATCCTCCTAAAAAAATCCGGTAAAGAAAGTAAAAAAAATCCCCCTAATATATACCCAAGAAAAAAATCTACCTAAATCTGGAACGCTTTAAAATAGAGCACCTAAAGGTCCAAATAAACTCTCTCTGCAAAATCCTAATAATTAATAAACTCCTGGGCTGAAAAATCCTAAAATACATTAAAATCAACTTATCCCATAAACCTCCCTAGCTTAAATATAAAACTCAAAAATTAGTTTTTGTAAAAATATTTCTAAGTATAATATTTTTATAAAATTTCGGCATGACCCGTTTGTTTATAAACGCTTTCCAAGGTCGTAAACCTTAACCCAATCATTTTTGTTCACACTTAAACCAATTTTTGACAAAATACCAAATCCTACGTTTACGCTACGTTTTATCAAAACACAATTTAAACGACTTTTTTAATTATCCTAAACTTATATAAGTATAAATTAAATAATTCGATTGAAACCCGTTTTAAATGTTCAAGTTTCCAAATAATGAAAGCCCTAATAATAACAATAAGCCAAAAATCCTAAATTCAAATAAACAAAAGTAGTAGGTCAACAAAATAAGCCGCGTAGCCAAATAAGCCATAAGCCGCGAGCTCAATGGGCTTATTTTATGCTATTCGGCCCAATGACCACAACTAGCTATCCAACCTCTTAAACCGACACTTTTCGACTAAAATAAGCACTATGAATAAGTTAAAAAATAAGCCGAACGAAGACCCCAAAAATAAGCCGAAGCTTGTTGTGCCTTGGTTGGGTCGTTGGCATGTATAAGCCCAAACGAACACTTCCAAAAATACAATAAGCCCAAAATAAAATCAATAAGCTATATAATAAGTGAGTAAGCACTTTTAGTATCAAAATATGAGTAAGCACTTTTAGTATCAAAATAAGCTAGAACATAAGCCACAAAGATAATCCGAGACCACAAAGGGTACAAATAAGCCGTGGATTATTTGCCCTTTTTGGGTCGAGAGCTATATAAATCTAAAATAAGCCATAATAACTATAATAAGCCTCAATAAGCACTCGAATAAGCTATAAGCTCTTATGACCCAAAGTTTTATTCACCAACACAACCATAATATTACAATGATACTTTCCCTATGTTTCCTTTTTTATTCACAAGAACCAAACGCACCCCTTTTTATATTTTTACAACTTTTTAGCTTTCGATTTATCAAAAATAAGTGTACAACTAGTGTTTACATCATAAGATTAACAAAAGTACAAAGATTATTAAGAAATAGTTACTTACAAAAGAGGGTTTTAGGAGAAGATTAAGACTAACCAAACAACCCAAACGTTGTTTATTTACCCAAACGATCACTAGAATTAAACCCGTGTATATTTAAGCTTTCATGTTCTTGAAATAAGTTGAAAAATGAATGGTTTTTGGTGTGTTTTGATGTGCATTCGACCCAAAGTACAAGAGAGAAAGAGACGATTTCTTGATGTGTGTTTTTGGTGTTTGTGTGTGTTTTCAAAATGAGAGAATGGACAAAATATGCATGGACATGATCACTAAAATGGTGGCAATGTGTCTCCTATAGGGGACCGGTCGAACCAAGGATCCTAGGAGGGTATCCAATTTGATTTTTTGGTCTCTTGTTGGGATTTTGTAGTGTGTCTAGTTCGTAAGCAACGTAATCCCGAAGGTTCAAGTTTTAGTAAGTGTTATAAATAAGTTTAGAATTCGTAAACATATCAAAAGAAATAAATTCATTATTATAATGTTTTAATTTAGTATAGACAGTAATTTGTCATGCTGAAACACGTTATTTGAGGTTTTAAGTTAAATGCGGGATAAATCTCCCAGTAAGTGATCAAATAAAGATGTAAATGCTTAAAAAGAAATAATTCAAGCATAAAGCGAACTATTTAATAAATAAATTATAGATTGACTACTATTAGCACAGTATCTGATCTGACAGAAACCATAAAAGTTAATAAACAGAGAATTAAACAACACAATATAAGTCTGGAAAATTTGCAAAGGTTACAATCTACCCCCTAAAAAGAATTTTACCCTGAAATTCAACTAGTGCTAGAGCTAAAGAGATGTGGGTGCTTTAGTTTCATTTGATCCTCGCGTTCCCCAAGGAATTTCAGGACATCGTTTTGAAATCTATAGAACCTTGACGATGGGAATTCTACTCCGCTTCAACTTTTTGATTTCAGGCTAGAGAATCTCTACAGGCTCTTCCACAAAGTTCACTTAACTTCTACTTATATTTCCTCTAAAGGTACATGTAAGGTTGGGTCAGCCAAGCATTTCTTGAGGTTCGACGCGTGAAACGTATCGTGAACGCTACTTAGCTCTTGAGGTAATCTTAATCGATAGGCTACCAGACTGATCCTCTCTGTGATCTCAAATGGTCCAACGAACCTAGGTGTTAATTTGCCTTTCTTCCCAAAGCATACCATACCTTTCCAAGGTGATACTTTGAGCAGGACATGATCTCCCACACCGAATTTTAAGGGTTTCCTTCGTTTATCGGCATAACTCTTCTGATGGTTGTGCAGCTTTAAGCCGATCCTTGATCCAGGAGATCTTTTCAGTAGTTTCTTGCACGATCTCGGGTCCAATCAATTTTCCTTCTCCAACTTATACCCATAGGATGGGTGAGCGGCACTTCCTCCCATAGAGTGCTTCGAATGGTGCACATCTCATGCTAGAATGATAACTGTTGTTATAGGAGAATTCAACCAACGGAAGATGAACATCCCATCTTCCTCCGAAGTCGAGGACGCATGCTCTAAGCATGTCTTCTAAGGTCTGAATGGTACGCTCGCTTTGACCATCAGTCTATGGATGGTAAGCCGTACTCATATCCAAACGTGTTCCTAATGCATCTTGCATCGATTACCAAAATCGTGACGTAAAGCAACTATCACGGTCGGATATTATCGATATTGGCACACTATGTCTTGCCACAATTTCGTTGAGGTAGAGTCTAGCTAGTTTATCTATCTTAAAATCTTCACAAATGGGTAGGAAATGAGCAGACTTAGTCAATCAGTCCACAATGAGTCAAATTGAATCATGCCTACTATTGGTTCTTGGTAATTTCATGATAAAGTCCATGGCTATTCTCTCCCATTTCCACTCAAGGATCTCAGGTTGCTGCAGTAAGCTGGATGGTTTATGATGTTCAGCCTTAACCTTCAAACAAGTTAAGCACTTGCTAACGTACAAGGCTATATCCTTCTTCATCCCTGGCCACCAATACATATCCCTAAGATCATAGTACATCTTATCCACTCCTGGGTGTACAGAGTACCTTGAGTTGTGTGCTTCGTTCATTATCAGGGTTCTTACATCACCCGTTAAAGGAACCCATATTCGATCCATGTAATACAATGCTCCATTACTCCTACGCTCCATCTAGTCGTCTAGCCCTCACGGCATTTCTGTTGGTGCATTGACAACCTTAGATGCTTTATTCTGAGCCGCTAGTATCTTACTCTTGATACCCGACTGAATGGTCATGTTCATAGCTCGAACTCTCCTAGGCTTAATTCTCTCCTTTCTACTTAATGCATCGGCTACTACGTTTACCTTACCAGGATGGTAGCGAATTTCACAGTCATAGTCGCTGAAAATCTCTATCAAACGATATTGACGCATGTTCAGCTCTTTCTGATCGAAGATATGCTGGAGACTCTTGTGGTCGGTGTAAATGACGCTCTTCATCCCATACAAGTAGTGTATCCAGATCTTGAGAGTGAATACAACTGCACCCAGTTCTAGATCATGGGTGGTGTAATTCTTTTCGTGAATCTTCAACTGCTGAGAGGCATATGCAATCCACGCATCCAGGCCTTGGCATGATGCATTACAGTATACCACGAAGTCTTCTGGCCCATCAGGGAGAGCATGGATAGGTGCATTACATAACTTATCTTTTAAAGTCTGAAACACCATTTCTTGTTCATCACCACAAACATACTTCTTGTTCTTTTGAGTCAAGATGGTAAGTGATTTAGCAATCTTAGAGAAATTCATGATGAATCGTCGGTAATATCCTGCTAATCCTAAGAATGAGCGGACTTCTGTCAGTGATTCGGGGGCTTCTCAATTCTTCACAGCTTTTATCTTACTAGGGTCTACATGAATGCCATCACTGTTAACCACATGCCCAAGGAACTACACCTCTTGCAACCAGAATTCACACTTTTAAAACTTTGCGTACATTTTCTCCTTCTAAGATTAACCCTAGATGCATTTCATGTTCCTCCTTTGTCTAGGAGTAGATCAAAATGTCATCGATGATCACGATAACAAATTTGTCTAGGTAGGGTCTGCATACTTGGTTTATCAAGTCCATGAATACCGCTGGTGCATTTGTCAGACCAAAGGGCATTACTATGAACTCGAAGTGTCCATATCGAGTTCTAAATGCGGTCTTTAGAATGACGTCCTTGTGCACTCTCAACTGATGGAATACGAACTAAAGGTCTATCTTGAAGAAGTATCATGATCCTTGCAGTTGATCGAATAGGTCGTCAATTCTTAGGAGGGGATAACGATTCTTGATGGTCAGCTTATTCAACTCTTTATAGTTGATACACAACCTGAAAGAATAGTCCTTCTTCTTGACGAGTAATACCGGTGCTCCCCATGGCGATGAACTTGGTCGAGTATAACCCTTGTCTTGGAGTTCCTTGAGTTGGTTCGATAACTCCTCTATTTCAGTGGGCGCCAAGCGATAGGGATACTTCGCGACCAGCATTTCTCCAAGGATTAAATCGATACGAAACTCAACTTCTTGAGAAGGGGGTAATCCTGATAGGTCGTCAGGAAATACCTCAGAGAAGTTTTAAACGATGGCGATGTCTTCTAGTTTTGGCTCTTCTGCTTTCGCACTCATGAGACGCTTCACCTTCTCTTCTGGCCGTTCTCCGTAAACTCTAAGCACTTCGCCACGTGGTAGCAGGATTCGAACTACCCTCTCATGGCAGACAATTTCGGCTTTGTGCCTGGACAACCAGTTCATCCCAATAATTATATCGAAGCTTCCGTGTCCGAATGAGATTAGGTTGATGTCAAAGGTATGCCCTTCTATTTCTATTTTACAACTACGTATAACCTTATTGATCTCTACTAGTTGTCCGCTAGCTATTTCAATCTCATAACTAAAACATAGACAATTAGGCTTTATATCTAACAGAGGCATGAAAGTAGTGGAAACAAGGCTATAATCGGCACCAGAATCAAATAGCATTGTGGCATAATGGTTGTTTAAAGAGAACGTATGTCACACCCCGACAGCGGCAGAAACGCAGGATGCGATGGAGAATGAATCGTCATAACACATGATACAAAATAGAGAAATCTAAAATGCATTTCCAAAGTGTCATGACAATCTTCGACGACAAGTATAAACTTTTGTCATTAAAGTCAATGAACTCATCACATAGTTTGAAATTTATTACAACCAAGTCTCAACATGGGGACGAAATGAGTCAAGAATAATCTCATAACAAGAACATGAAAAACAACGTCTCAATGCAATCCTTCAACAATGATACCTCATGGGATAGCCTAGGTCTCTAAGGCATACTATCTTGAGCTTAACGAGCAAATGCATCACCTGAAAATGATACTCGAAAAGGTCAACATAAAGTTGGTGAATATATGACAGTCAAACAACGGCGTACGACGGCTTCCAGACACGACCTAGCAATTTGTTTGACTTAGCTTTATGTTTGAAACGCGTACTTAATTGTGATGCATAGGAGTTTTTAAAATGTTTTGTGTTGTTGATTTTAGTGGTATTGGTTGCGTTGTGGTTCGTGATTTAGACGCGAAGAAGATATGAAAAGTATATACTTTAGGTAATATGTATACTTATACTATTTAAGAAAATAGACAAGTAAAATATCATGACTTAGATTATAGACGCAAATGAATATATTTTGGTAAATCCATCCGTTAACCTTAGTTACCTTGTTTAATTGTATTTGTTGTATGAAATGACACGTTTTAATTCTACAAAATGTTTCAGGGAAGTTTTATAATTTATAAAATTATAAAATGTATTTTTTGTCCTTTAGTCGATTTATTAAAATATTATTATATTATTATTTTGTTGAAAAAGGTAAGTTTTTGAAAAATATACTAAGTATAGGATTTTTATAAAATTTCAACATAACCCGTTCGTTTATAAAACATTTTTCCAAGGTTCTCAAACCTTATTTTCCAAACATTTTTGCCAAAATAATCAACATTTGGACAATTACCAAAATCTTTGCTTTCACAACGATTCATCAAAATTCTTCTTTCCAAAAGGCTAACTTGTCGATAACGAGTATAAATCGTTTTCAAAATACGTTCTAAAAACTTAAAACGATAATTTTTCACTTATTGGGCCTTAAGGCCTAATAGGATATCCAATAGATTATTAGTAAGTATAAAATACGATTTAGGCCCAATAATAAATCCCATTAGTAAATATAAGCCCAAGCAATCATTATCAAAATAAGCCGGACCATAATAAGTCCACAATAAGTTACGGCTTATTGAGCCTTATTGGGCCGTGAGCATCATAAGCTTGTTTCTAGTATGTTTAACTCGATAATAAGCTAATAAGCTACGTAATATATTTGGTTATCCCAAAAAGCTATCAAAATAATCTTACGAAAATATAACATAAGAGGTAAATAACCAAAAGCACTCGTTTTTTTGTCTCTTGTGGTTTTTGAACCATAAATAAGCCCAAATAAGCTCATTAGAGCTTATAAATAAGCCAAATAAACTATATTCTAAAATAAGCAAATAATGTTATCTCACCAACGCAACCATTTATCAAAATGACCAACCCTCGTCTTCCTTTTTCCCTTGAGTTCGAACCAAAACGCATCCTATAAGGGGTTTCGTACCTTTTTCGTGTTTGATTTTTAGAAAACACACCGCACAACTAACATCTATGCATCATTTTAAATACAAAAGTACAAGTTAAATTGAAATTTAAAAACTTACAAAAGAGGGTTTTGAAGACGAGATCGACACGAAACCAAACAAGCCAAACGTTGTTTTTCCTTTACCCAAACCTTTTAGAATCAAACCAACACCCTTAAACCTTTATGTTTTTTTTATCAAAGTTGGAAAATTTATAGATTCATGTGTGTGTGTGAAATCAAACGCAAGAGGGAAAGGAAGAAAATGAGAGGAAGAATTTTGTGTGTGTGTTTGAAATGAAGAAATGTGTGCAAAATATCTAGATATACATGTCCTTAGGAGACCAAGGCCTTAAAATCTTGCCTCCTTATCTCCCATTTGGTTCGACCGGTCAAGGGGATCTAAGAGGGTCTCGGTTGCTTTGTTTTGTGTCGGGTTTTCTTAATACTCATTGTTCGTGATTCTAAAATGTGACCCAAAGTTTCTTAGTATTTTTATTGTGTTTAAAATCACTTTTACATGAATTTAGACTATTCACATGACTTGTTTTATAGTTAGAATTGTCTTAGATTTTGTATTGACAATTTTTGGACGTGCCGAAACGCGTTGTTTGACATTTTAAGCCGTTTGCGGGATAAACCTCCCGGAAATGAATCAATTAAGATTGTAAACCTCTAAAAAGGTTTAATGTATGAAATAAAAGATTTATTGACCAATGAAAAAGTAGATTGACTACCGTCAACACGGTAACCGACCCGACGGAAACAGTAAAAGTCAAAAATTCAAAGGACTAAAATTGCACATTGTGGAACTAGAAAATCCGCAAGGGTTACAACGTACCCATCACAATGTTTGGGTCTTGGCGAGCTTCCTCTGCTCCTATCACGAATGCTTTTCCACGTGCCAGATTGCCATTGTTTCCACGACCTTGACCTCCCTCAATAGCCAAAGCTTGATTTAGACGATTTCCTCTTTGTCCTGGTTCTTGGTTCAACCTAGGGTATGCTGACTTATAGTGATCAGTACCACCATACTCATAACACTCTCTATGAGCTGCTGTCAGGTTTTTGGCATTCAGTGGAGTCACCATCTTGGGCCTCACCCTGCAATCCTTGGCAAAGTGTCCTAAGTAGTTGCAGTTCGTACACATACGATAAGGCATCTTAGGGTAATGGTGAAACGGGCAGTTTGTACATTTAGGTGTCGAACCCGTGTACTCCTTCTTAACAGGGTTGGTGATTATGGCAAATACTTTCCCAGTCCTAGTTCTCTTATTATCACCCCTAACATTCCCTTCCTTACTCGGCTCTCCGTCATATCCTCTTTTCCATACACTATTCTTTAAAGATCCATTCCTAACTGCCTCAACAGTTAACACCTCAGCTTTTAGAATGGCATTCTAGATTATAGGTGGTTTAGTTGTTGCCACCATCCCACGAATTTGTAGAGCAAGGCCATAGATGTACCTTTCTATCCTTTTGGTCTTAGGGGTAACCAAGTGAGGGACTAGCCTAGCAAGCTCATGAAATCGGTCAGTGTACGCTGCATGCCCAGCTCCAACCATAGCATGACTCCAGAACCCCGTTTCTAACTTTTGCATTTTGTTGCTTGGGCAGTACTCTTTTTTCATCAATGCCTTAAAATCTTCCCAGGTCATACCAACTGTGGCTTCCCAACCTCTAGTCTGGACTTGGGAGTTCCACCATGTCAGTGCCTTACTGATTAGCAAACTGGCAGAATACTTAACCTTTTGGTGGTCTCCACAACCACTGATATCTTGTACTACTTCCATTTTCTCAACCCAGAGGGTGTAAGCTATCTCACCACCTTTACCATCAAATTCCTTCGACCTGCATGCCACAAACTCCTTGTATGAACACCCATTCTGACTATTGCTCACGTTAACATTCCTAACATCTTCATGGATGCTATCGTCAGTGGCATTGTCATTTCGACTTCCGTTGATCCCTTGATTGCTGATGTGATCACCTACTTGAGCGACAATAGTAGGAAGTATGTCTTGCAACTGCTGAGCGTTGACAGTGGAAAATTTGGTGACTTCGTCGACGCCTCTATTCATTTTGTTACCTCGGTCACCTTGATCGCCAGTTCTCCCATCTCCTCTACCAGTCTATCCACCCATCCTTCCACCTCGTGATGTAGCAGTTCGTCGGCCAGCATTGCGTGTTGTCATTGTTAGAGGCATTATCTACATGAGGGAGGACACAGGTGACCTTAGATAGGAGGGGAATTTCACATATAGATGGGCCTAATATACTATTGTTCGATTCGCGGCCTAAGTTGTCAACACCGATTTGAGTGAGCAAGATTACCAAGTACGCGTTGGTCATGATACATCTATAATTACATTGGCCACCGTATTTATATATGCATCCTTTCCCAATTATACTCAGTACTAGACTCATACAGTCCAATGGTTGACTTATCTAAGACGATAGACGATAATTACGTGCAGAAACAAGTATAAGCGGAAACCGCACACATAGTTCCTATTATGCAAGCTATATGAGGATTCCTAGGTTATAGTCTAGGTCAAACCACATAGTTCTCTATAATCATTGGCTATGATACCAATCTGTCACAACCCGTCTAAGGCGGAAACATAAGGTGTGACGGAGGGATTGATCGTCATAGCACATGGTGTCAACATAGCGAAAACTAAATGCATACCAAATAAAAAGTGCTACGACGTCCTCTGACAACAAGTGGATACTTGTGCCGTGACTAGTTGAATCACAACACATAGTCAAAAGTATTACAAACCAGCTCCCACACTTGGAGTAATACAGGTCTAAAATGATCCGAATGCAGAACTATAAATGAACTTCTAAATGCAGTCTGTCAAAGAAAAGATCCTTAAGGGATACTCTTACGTCTGCTAAAGGCCTTCTAAAATTAACATCACATATCATTAGCTTCACCTGAAAATGATACTCGAAAATGTCAACATAAAGTTGGTGAGCTCGTAGGTTTAGAGTATAAACCAGTTGTTGTGCCAGAATTTAAGTGGGACAATAGTGAAATACAATAGCGGTGTGCAAGTAGTATAGATAGTATTCCAACAGCAATATAACAATCATGTCATATCCTAACAAGTCAGTCAATCATCCGTTTAATAGTGGCTCAAGAGCTTATAGTTTTTCGAACCTATCGCCTACCAGCTGGAGCTACACAGTCGGCTAAGTAGTATTACGAAGAAATCCAAATAACATGCATGAACATATATAGCAACATTCACATACGCAATTATAGTCACATAAAATTGTCCAAAAGCGTAGAAACAGTTTAGCACAGAAGTAAAACAGTTTGAAAATATTTGAGTATCATTTTCCCCTCAAGGAAAACAATTTAAAAGTAGGGCTACGAGAACTCACATTAATTAAGGATGGATAGTAGCTAATATAAGATGATCAAACAACAACGTGCAACGACGCCCAATCACGACCTAACAATTAATGTCCGACTTAGAAATATCTATTATACTAAAATATATATCCCCTTAATTTATTGGGGGCAGTATCCATAACTGTTCCAAACCTTTGAAGAAGATCAAGTGTCCCTGTATTTTCAGTTATAAGAAAACCAAAAAGCCTCCTAAACATTAAGTATTGAGTCTGATATGGATCGATGAAGCCAAAAAAATAATTTACCCTTTTAATTCCAAAACAATCTAAGACGAAAACAACAAACAACAATGATCCCAACAACAATAATCAAACAAGAACCAATCGAAACCTCATTAGACGCAATCCTTGACATCAAACAAGATTCACATGGGACCCACCAAATATCAAAACATAACCCATAGAACATTCACCACCAACTAAATGATAAAAGACCCAAGCCTGTGATCCACAAACATCGTCTTCCTTAAAAGGCAAATCTAAACTCATAAAAGAAGATCATGAACATGATCATGAGTCAATGTGTTATGAACAACAATTGGATAATTGTGGGATATGTTTGTTAGAACAAGGGGTGTCTTTACGAGGTTATATTAATAGCCGTGATCATTACTTTTGTTTTGTTTGTATTATGATTTGTAAGTGAAGGTTTTTTAGTATTAAACGCCCTACCAAGGAGGGTGTGTTTGCTGAAGAAAGAGTTGTTAATGTTCATGTTCGCAATTAGGTTATTTATTATGTTTTTAAACATTGTTGCATTCGTTATTATGTTTGTAATTTAGCTCTTGATCAGTGTGGTACATATACACTTTAGTATACAGCCGATGGGTGATGTTGTGGCTATCTTTACAAATCAATTGCATTTTGTTATGAACCGAAGAAAATGAATGATAACAATAGTTTGGAACATTAAAACTGCCATGTGTGTATACTTAAATGACTGTTAGCTTAGTTAAACTGCCTAAAGATTTGAAAGTTTATATGTTTTTTGTATTGTCCCTTAATTGAAGGCTCAAGTATTCAAGTTTCAGTAGCCTCTTCTTCAATTGTCCAAGCATATGAAGGGTTTATGCGGTTATCAGTTACAACCCTACGAATATGAAGTGTTGATGCTATTTTCCAATCATAAATTATACCACTCACATAGTCTAGAGCCATAGTTTTATTGAAGTGAGTTTTCTTATTATTATTTTTATTTATTCAGTACTTTTTGATTTTGTGATTTGATGGTTTTGATGAATGTCTGTTTGTTGTCTGATAAGTAGATGGGATCAGGAGAGGGGAAATTGAGTGTGGAGTTGCGAGATGAGAGTGTTTCTAATTCGGTTTTGACAAAAAGAAGTATGTTTTTTATGAAGGAAGTATGGGGAGTTTTGGGAGGAGAGAGATGTAGATAAGAGTGATGAAAAGTATTAAGATTACATTATTGTCTGATAAGATTAATTTGCTTATTTTGTGTGGTCTGTTGGTGATGTTGGTTGATCATTTAACTAATCATCAGGTGAGTTATTTACATTGTTATCGTTGTTATTCAGTTACGATACTTAATAGGATGTTTGATCCCCTTTTGTGTGTGCCTATTTTGACTTGATCCCATTTTATATCAGGGTTGGGTATTCTTCTTGAGCTTATTGGGTATCATACCATTGACAGAACGTTTGGATTGGGCTACCGAGTAATGATCTTTCACTTTTTCTTATCTATAATTGTATATGATGTTATGATCAACGTGATAAGTAGTGATCTAACATGTTTTGACGACTTTTTATGCAGGCAACTAGCTTTCTACACCAGACCTACAGGTTTGTTCCCAACCGTTTATTCTAAATCAGATTTGGGAAGTTGTTATAATTAGTTATATGTATTATGCTTTGATATTTACTTGGATCGTCAGACTAAAATTGTGCCAAAATGGAATTAATGTCAAAATTTGGCAGTTTTGAGAAATTTGGTATAGTCAAATAACAAGTACTGCGCATTAGCGAAGCCTGAGCTGATAAATGGCAATTTCAACCACTTTACCTATAAACGGGTTAATTTGGATTATGTTTTGATAACAAAGGATTGAATGAGCGGACCTAAAAGATTGATTAAAAGTAACGAAACATACGGGTCAAAATCATTATAAGTGCATTTGAATGCAAAACGCCGCCCAAATTGCTCTAATAAAGAGTCATTTTAGTACTGTGATGATATAATTATTTGACCATTAGATGTGTCTGTTTCTTCAGCTATAATTTTTTAAGGGGTGATGAATTGTGGTCATTTGTGCATTTTATAATTCATCATCTGATATTTGAACTCATGACTTCTAGAGAAAGTTTAAATCATGTAAGAATCTCATTTCGGCCTTTTTACGAGCATTTATGACTCACGTTTAACAAAATCAGTTATCTTGCCTCTGTTCTATCCTTTTTATTAGGATATTTACAGGCTCCACATATAATGCAATGTAGAGACATCGTGCTCCAGAAAGGGGCGGAACACCAGAGTACTCAACCATTTCTATGCAGGTTTGTGTTCTCCTTCAGTCCTTCTTGCATTGAATCTAGAAAATGGTTTGATTCCTGAAAGCTCAATTTTCAAATTAAGAAAGTAGCACAATTTGGAGATGATAGAGAAACCTGTAGAGTTCAACGGCTTGACCAATGCTTGAAGTTCTCCCACAAAAAAATTCCTCTATATTTTAAAACATTCTATGATAGTAGTATTTCATTATGTAGTTTTGACATCAGGTTATTGGTGACACACTTATCCTATACCCATTTAGGCTTAAGGTGAGGAAAATTTCGAGCTCAATGAGCCAACTCAAATTCCAAACTAAGATAAGACAGAAAAGCATGATTAAAGATGCAGATAACCATGGAGGGATAAAGCATTGAAACTATGCTTCAACTTTAAGCTCAAATTTAATAGGGAACAAAGAATTTTATAACTATAACATGGACTGAAATGTATTATCTTTCTTACCACACTTAAAGTAGTTTACAAATATGGCGTGATATTTATATTGTCGAAAGCTGTCAAATAAAGATTATAATTATAATGTTTTCAGGCAAGAACGAAACTCAGAGCGTGACTCTTCCGAAACAAATATAGCTGAGATACAACCCGTGTGCATCGCACGGGTCTGCATGCCTTGTATTTATATAATGTTTACTTAAATTAATGAATACGAGTTTAAAAATGTTTTGTATCACTGTCTTTCGTATTATTGGTTGTGTGATGGTTGACAAGTTAGACTCGAAGAAGAATACGCCATAGTATATATTAGATATTATATACTTATACTAATTTAAAGAAAAATAGGCAAGTAAAGCAAATAAGAAATAAACAAATAGACGATAAGCAATTAAAATATGTATCGGCAATTTACCCAGTAAATCCCAAGTTATCTAGTTTAAATGGTAAAATTATAAGTATTAACACGTTTTAAATATAAGAAATAAATAATAGGAGTTTTATAATTTATAAAATTATAAAATATATTTTTCGTCTTTTAGTCGATTATTAAAATAATAATATTTTATTATTTCATCTTTTTGTTGGATTTTTAAGACAATAAGTTTTTGTAAAAATATTTCTAAGTATAATATTTTTATAAAATTTCAGCATGACCCGTTTGTTTATAAACGCTTTCGAAGGTCGTAAACCTTATTCCCAAACACTTTTTTCACACTTAAACTAATTTCCGACAAAACACCAAATCCTACGTTTACGCTAAGTTTTATAAAAACACATTTTAAACGATTATTTTAATTATCCTAAACTTATATAAGTATAAATTAAATAATTCGATTGAAACCCGTTTTAAATGTTCAAGTTTTCTTGTTTTCCACTTATTGGGCCATAAGGCCCAATGTTAGTCCAAAATCATTAGTCTTAGCTTTTAGTCCATAATAGACCCAATATCGAGTTTACTAATTAGTCAAAATAACAAAAGCCCCAATAATATCAATAAGCCAAAAATACTAAAGTCAAATAAGCAAAAGTAGTAAGTCAACAAAATAAGCCGTGTAACCAAATAAGCCATAAGTCGCGAGCTCAATGGGATCATTTTTGGCTATCCGGCCCAATGACCACAACTAGTTATCCAACATCTTAAACCAACACTTTTCGACTAAAATAATCACTATGAATAAGTTGAACAACAAGTCGAACGAAGATCCCAAAAATAAGCCGAAGCTTGTTGGGCCTTGGTTGGGCCGTTGGCATGTATAAGCCCAAACAAACACTTCCAAAAATACAATAAGCCCAAAATAAAATCAATAGGATATATAATAAGCGAGTAAGCACTTTTAGTATCAAAATAAGCTAGAACATAAGCCACAAAAATAAGTCGCGGCTTATTTGCCCTTTTTGGGCCGAGTGCTATACAAATCCAAAATAAGCCATAATAACTATAATAAGCCCTAATAATCACTCGAATAAGCTATAAGATCTTATGACCAAAAGTTTTATTTCACTAACAAAACCATAATATTAAAATGATACTTTCTATATGTTTCTCTTTTTATTCACACAAACCAAACACACTCCTTTTTATATTTTTACAACTTTTTAGCTTTCGATTTATCTATAATAAGTGTACAACTAATGTTTATACATCATAAGATTAACAAAAGTATAAAGATTATTAAGAAATAGTTACTTACAAAAGAGGGTTTTAGGAGAAGATTAAGACTAACCAAACAACCCAAACATTGTTTATTTACCTAAACGATCACTAGAATCAAACCCGAGTGTATTTAAGCTTCCTTGTTCTTGAAATCAGATGAAAAATGAATGGTTTTTAGTGTGTAAGCTTTCTGGTGTCTTGGAGTACATCAGAGATGAAAATTGGAATTGTTTTAGTGTGTTTTGGTGTGCGTCCGACCGAAAGGAGAGAGATGAAAAAAGAGAGGATTTTCTCTTATGTGTTTTGGTGTTCTGTGGTGTTGTGTGTTTTCAAAGGTGAGAGATGGACAAATTATGCAATGGACATGAATCACTAAAATCGGGGGCATGTGCTCAGCATATAAGGGGACGGTGCGAACCAAGGATTCTAGGAGGGTAATCCTAGTTTGATTTTTTTTGTCTCTTGTCGGGAATTTGTAGTGTGTGTCGTAGGTTCGTAAGGCAGTGTAAGCCCGAAGGTACAAGGTTTTGTATGTATTATGTAAATAAGTTTATAAAGACTCTTAAAAAAATATCCAAGAAAAGAAATAAATTCAATAGTTAAGACGAGGTGTAAGTTTTTGAGTATAAGACAGTAATTTGTCGTGCCAGAACGCGTTGTTTGATGCTTTAAGTTAAAGATGGGAGAGTTGTGTCTCCCGCGGTAAGATAAAAATAAGGTGTAAAATGCTTAGAAAAGAATAATTAAGATAAGCGAACTATTTAAAAGTAAATAAATTAGTAGATCAGTCTACCGTTAGCAGCGGTATCTGATCTTACAGAGAACTCGCCACAAGAACAGAATAAAGCAGAGATTTAAACAGACAATGATAATGTCTGAAAAGTTTGTAAAGGTTTACGAACGTTCAGCGTCGAACTATGGGAAAGAATTCGATCAGTGATGTTGCAAGGCTCATGGATAATGGGCACCATAGTTTGTTCAGATCCGAAGGCGGTCGTGAGCGGATGCGTCTGCGAGCTATGGTGACGGGTCGGTCGTACCAATGGATCGGAGATGTCACCGAAGGAAGCCACGTGAGAATGGATGTCGGACTCTCAATCGGCATTTCTCCATATCACTTTGAGGGCAAGGTGAATTTTGAAGGAGTAGAGAATGTTACGCCCTAGGCAGTAGACGTCGAAAGAAGGAAAAATGGTGAAGTGTTACGTCTTAAGTTATGGGGAGGCGGAAGTGTGAAAGAAGAGTGATGTTCAAGACAGCGAAGGCGGCTCGTGATTGGGTTGGGAGTGAGAACCAGTGTCTCTAGCTTATCAATTGTTTTAGGATTAATGTGTTTGAGTCGTGTGTTTGGATACGTATTCGAATTGTGTTAGATAAAATGTTTGGTTGTAATGTGGAGGTTATCGACATAGCTGTTATTTAGAGGTTTCGTTCATTAATGAGAATCAATCAAGGTTTGTCTAGTAAAATTCGTGTCCTAGATCTATCTTCTCTATATTCATAAGAGCTCGAACACGCGCTATGAGAATGATGGTACTGTGATGTACAACTCTAACATGCGTTTATCAGAAAACAAGTTTCTTTGTATTCTCATTAGTAGAAACAAGAAACGTAGAGCTAGTGAGGGTAGAAGAAAAAGACCCCAAAAAAAATTTCAAGTGGTCTTTACAATAGATAAATCTGATTGATATGATGTTGCGTTTAGGAAACTAGTGATAATACCCGGTGCGGTGCGGGTCTCTTGACAATTATAATCCGCATAAAATTATTACAGTGTAATGAATAAAACAATTTTCGTAAATTGAATATCTAAATACACAAATTAATCACAATAAATAAACTATCATGCAGTATTTTTAATAAAGTGCATGCAACAGTATTTAGATGAAATATTGTCATAGGGTTGTCATTATCTTAATTATCATTGTCTGCTCACGTTTTGTGTTGTAAGTGTAGAAAAGAGACGTCTCTCGTTCATCTTCGCTAACAGATGTCATCTACATAATTAAAACATTTCTTTCACCCTAGTAAATCTCCTATTAACATCACTGTTACTCACATATCAAATTCCTTTTACCTATTACACGTTGATCGTAAGTTGTTCACCATGCTTAACTAACACGACACAAATCATGAACTTGACCCGTTACTCATTTTAGCTCGTAAAGTAAGCGGTCAACCTTGTTGATCTTACGTGAAGGTCACCTTGAGATCCCATATTGTCTGCGTATTTATTTCATTGTAATTGGGCAACCTGCAAAACAATGATAAACTGATAACATTACTCTACACAATTTGACTTTTCGGGTCAAACTTATTGTCAGCACACATATTGCTAGCAAGTTAACATCCACGTTCTTGTTAGTTCAAAATTGAAAAAAACACATCCACGTTCTTGTATTGAAATATACTTTCTCAATTCCCATATAGAAAAACCGTAAAGATAGACCATTATTGGTCAAAGTGTTGCACCACAAATAGAATTATACTACATAAATGCTAAAATTGTTTAAATGGTAGTAGTAAGGTACATGGAAACCAACATTCTTTTTTAACAACATTGGTGAGATGGAAGGATGTATGGTATATGCTAGAATATTGTTACTGTGGGAGGTGTTTGCGAAATAAATTACTACAACTTTTAGAAAATTTCCTCATCCAATTCAACGCATCCGTCAACTCAATTTCCTTCCCATTTTTGTTCCTAATACATACCGCGAAATCCAGTCACTTCAGAAGTGAGATCTCAAATGTGATTTAAAACAAAAACTAACAACCATGCCTCCCAAAACTGAACTCATTTTGATCGGCGTGCAAATAAGTCACCTCACATTCGTAAATATAGGGTTATCAGTTAAACTGTTCTCAGCTATTATTCAATGGATCAAAGTGAATTTAATCTTAAATCATATGTCTACATTAAAGCTTCATTCTTGAAATGAAAGAATATGAAAAAACTATTGTTGAATATTTTATTAGAGTAATATTGTAAGAGAGAATATAAAACCTAAAACTAAGAATTTACTTATATATATACATGTTTTAATATAGTACATGTTCGAATTCGATCATGCAACCATGGATATCCACAAACTGACACAAATAAACTCCCTATTAGTAATTTGACAGTGAAAACAATGTACATTTATAGATTCCCAAAAAAGAATAATGAAAAAAGTAAGACTAAAGAATACGACAAGTACTAAATTTTCCAAGTATTATATTAAACTTTGGACTGGGTGTAATAGAGATTCCTAAACATTCACTAACCGATTTCTAACATCTCAAAGATGTTGTTTATATATGTTGCAACTGCATGATTATTTATCCAGAAACGAAAAGGAATTCGTTTGGGGAAATTTCAAGGAAGGAAACTGGTTTTTCTGGGGGTTGATGGTCCATTCCTGCAAATGTCCACAGTCACTTGTTTTAAAAGCAGAATTATAGTTGAGCTATTGGGAAATAAAGTAGTAGATTTGATTTTATGTATAATCCACACACTATAGTTTTGTTTTGTACGAAGAGATAACTGTTTACATAACCCGTAAACTTGTTTAAAATATATACTTTTAATACCTCAACAC